>DF237120.1:0-15766 GCA_000708835.1 Klebsormidium nitens | reverse complement strand
TAGTGGCGCGCACAGACACAGATTGTGATGTAGTCTGGCACTCTTTTGCTTCCACACCTGGCGCTTTGTGCAGCAACAAGCTGCTGAAAGAGCTGCCAAACCTTGCAAGGCCACTGCCACAACCAGCGACTGCTGCGGCGCTACTGATCACATTGTGGCTAGCTGCCGCCTTCTTTCCGGATCCGTTGCTGCTCAGCTGCCAAAGTGCACGGCCCCAATCGAGATGGAACCCTTTCATTTCCAATTTCAGCTACAATGTGCGCTTGCCTGCAACTCAAGCCCCCACTAATGCGGCCTCCTGCTCCTGCATACTCATCACGTCTTTAGATCTGTTGCTGTACTAGAGAAGCTTGTCGCTTGAACTTGAACTTGAAGTTTAAATTGTCCGGATCAACTTGATCATCAAGCTGGATCAAGCTTCTTTGCAATGCAGCCTGCGCTGTGGTTATCCAGCTCGTTACAGATAACCAAGAATCTTCGAGCGCAGAATCCAAATGTCAGCAGAAACGTTCAGAGTACGGTCGCCGCCACCGGCGCGGCGAAACGCCCACGCTACGGGCCCGTGAAAGCAGCCGCTGGAAAACAAACGGCAGCCGCGCCGGCAAGAATGGATTTCCTGGTCAATGACTAAAACCAGGTTGGAGGAAGCGTCTCAGAGTCAAAGACAGATCCTGATCCTGAAGGCTGAAGCCGATCAAAATGTGTAATCTCCGACTAATTTCACAAGGAAATTGGAGACTTATACACTAGTAGGGAGCTTAGCGGCCGGGAAGAGCGGAGCTCGAGAGTTGAGAAACTTGCTAGAGATTGGATGCCTCAAACTTGGAAATCAGGAATGAGGACTTACACGGTGGAGAAGTCCACCTTTATAGGTGAGCCGTAGCTCCAGTCACAAGATGCAAGACAACATAAGCAAATGCTCGCAAGGCGAAAGCAGCAGTCCTAACGGTCAAATGCAGGTAGATAGCCGTTAGGCCATGGCGACAGGTACGCATCGAACGGTGCAGAATCGCCACGTCATTCCTATAGATGTCGTGGCGGCAGAATATACAATATCAATGGTGCACGTGCTACCATTTCAAAGCTTTGTCATTTGAAATTTGACTTCGAGCTCTGGACAAGGATCATGGCGGACCAAAGCAAGGATGATGAGGACAACTTCCTAACCATCCAGGTACTCAGCTCAAACTTGCTTGGTGTATGATCTGAGCAGCGTGGTGCTTGCCAATTCTGACAACAATCTTTGTACCGAGTGGTCTTAGAGCTAGCTATTCTGTTGACATTTTTGTTTGGCGGCCCAAGCACGCAGCGTTCAACCAGACTTTTCAGATCCTCCAAGCCTGATGCAAAGCTGACCACTACAACTTTAAAGCCAGAACGTCACCTAGTTCGCTACAATTTGAATGGTCACTTGCTTCTGCGTGTGGACTTTGCCTTTCTAACAGAGCTTGTGTGCTTCCTTGTCCAGGAGTCTTTTATCTTGCACAAAGCCGAGCCCCGCGGCAAGGGGCCAGCTGCTGATGACACCGCACCAGAACTAGCATGGGGAGAAGCGGATTACCGGGTAGCCACTTACAATGAAGCATGGCAGCGAGTGAGCGCCAGTGTACAAGTGAGTCCTTTCTGATGGCACTTCAAGGCCTGGTTAGTGCTTTGGGTTAGGAGAATTGTCCTCATTGCTTGATCATGCTTGACAGATAGTGCAATGGTCCCTTCGTGACGGGGCCCATTTCAGCAATTCGAGTTTCTGCATTTGAAAGCGTTGAATGCAGACAGCGCCCCTACTCCTCTCCCCACGTGCCTAGACCATATAAAGCACACCAATAAAGCAGAACACATAAGAAGGGTATGATACCAACTCCCAAGATACCTGTTGTCAACATAGAAGAGTATGTAAAGTGTCAGATTACAAACTTCTTTCCCTTCTGCAGGCAGCGCTCGACAAGCTTCACCAGCCCTTCTACCAGTCCGTCGCTGACCGTCTGAGCAGTGTCCATTACGACTCCCAACTTTCCTATGGACCCCCCCCCGACCAGCAGGGCGAATCCACCCCCCCTCAGCTGGACCCTGACGCCCTTGCGGCCCTCCGGCCCTTCCAAACCCTGCACAGCCGGCTTTATTCGGGGCTGCTTCTTTTGGGGGGGGTCACGCCCTCGGATCACAGTGGAACGATCAGCGGTTTGGGCGGGGTATCTGCGCGAGAGGGGGTTACACGTCGCTCACATGTCGATGGCCGGGGGAGTGCGCAGGGGGGCAAACGAGGCGCTGAGAGGGCTTGTGAAGCAGCTCATAGGGGTGGAAGTCGAGGCAAGTGCGCAAAAGTTGACTTTTTCCCTCTTCGGAAATTACAATCTGCCTGACCGGAAGCCTGGGAGCTTATCCCGTCAGGAAAAGGTTGTGCGGCTTGTCACCTGATTCGTAAAAGTTAAGAGGTTCCGACTTGTTAGAATTGCTCGGTATGCAACTTGAGACGATTTCTGTCTCGTCAGAAAGGCGGTCCTAAGAGATCCAGAAACACGGCAACCCATTCGAGAAAAGAACCTGACAAGCCTGTAGGACGTTGCTCCCTTCATTACCAATTAGCGGAAAAAAAACGCACCTGGACATGTTTGGAAGTGACACGAACCTCTTCAGAATATTCGAATGCCTGCAGGACCCCCTCCACAGGCTTTTGACGTGTTTCGATGCTAGAAATATGTTTGTTGGATGCACTTCGAGCATCTCTTACCCTTCCAGGGCTTCGTCGACGCTCTTTAGGCCTTCCTGTTAGTATGGTCGCATCTACGCAACTCGAATTCCCGACGGTGGAGTTTGGAGCTTCTCGGTACCAAACTCCTAACCTTGCCGATGTTTGATACCGCGGAGGCCACCCAAACCTTTTCTCTTGGACTTTGCAAAAGTTCGGTACGGAGGTTTCGGTAGCTAGAGGTCCTGGTAGTGCACATTTGTAGACTGCTGGGACCATAATACCCAGAATTGCGACAATCCTCAATGTTCCTACCCTTGATTTCCAACCTCTAAGTCTTGGCAGATGTGGCCAGGAAGGCAATCACGTTTTGGAAAATCATAGGAACCGATTAGCAACCTTTTCCCTGAGCTCAGATGCGACCATGCTATACATAATTGATCTTGACCCGTCCTTCGTGCACTTTTCAATAGTCAGTGACGAAGATGACGCCTTTGTGTACAGGCTGCCGACGTCGGGGCTTTGCGGGCGTGGCACCGACAGGCTGCCAAGGGAGACCAACCGATCGTGATTCTTGTGGAGGAGCCAGAGGCGGCCGACCCGGCCACGTTGGAACAACTGGTGCTCATCCTTAGGTAAACGGGTCTCGTTATTGCTTAACCCTTGAAACGTAACCAAGTTTCGTGAGATTGTTAAGGGCCGGCCAGATTGGTGGCGTGGCATTTGTTTCCCTCCTAATACAATGACTTTAGAAAGTCATCATTTTCGTGTTCATTCAAAAAAATGAGTTTTTGATACCGTGGGATTTCGGTAAAACCGCAATACTCGATGAAGTATTTGAAAGGGTTGGAAGTGGTTCAAAATTGAAACATCGCCAAACGAGACCATCAGCTCATCGTTATTTCCTACATCAAGTGCCTTTTTTGTCCATGCAGCGAGTGGCGTTCCGAGCTACCTCTCTTTCTCCTACTTTCCGCGACCGCCGCCACATCCCTCCAACTGCTCCTCACCCCCGCGGCGCTCTTCCTCCTCCGCACCGAAGTCTTCCCAACCCCTCCCCCAGCAAACCGCCTACACGCCGTAGTTACCCCCCTTTTCTTGGACCACGATCTAGGGTTCGCGCTCTCTCTTCCGGTTTTAGAATGGCTGTACGAACAGTATTTCACGCAGCACGCAAACGTGTGTTCGCTCTTAGGGGGGGTCAGAGCGGCACTGCTCCGGAGGTGTGGGAGCCAGAAGCTAGCCCCCCTAGATCGATTCGGGGGGGACCGGCCTGCGCTCGAGAAGGCGCTGAGGGGGATGACGGTTGCGGAGGTTCGGCCGGCGGCGCGGGTGTGTGATTAAAACAATCTTTCTGTGGATTACATAGATAGCCAGTGCTTGAGAAATACGGAATCGAGCCATCTTAGAGGCAATGAAATTGTTGCTGGAAAGGAGCCTCACGAGGCTCGCGCTTGAGAATCTCTGGAGTGGGAAGATCGATGTGCCCTTTTGTTCCAGGGAGCTTCGCCTTTGTTTCTCCGTCTTTCTTTGTTTTGACAATAATCGCACGCAACCTTTTAGCCTGAACAATCTGAAAGCATCTTTCCAGACACCTTCTTTCTTGTCGCGAAGGACGCATCCTTTCGGGTACTGAGGATTCTGGAGTCCGGTACTTCCTTTTTGAATCAGGGTCTGCTTTCTTGACGCGTCCTCATTGGGTAACAAGAATGTAGGCCTTTTGCTTCGTATAGGATGCGGGGTAAAACTTCTTGGAGCATCCGTGCCTATTACCCAAACCTGGCTTTCAAAGAACTATCTAATCTTCTTTTTATCTTATCCTCATCTCCATGGTTACAGGCAGGCGGAGTCGAGTAGCAAGGCCCTCATTGGACGGCTCTCGGACGCCCTACACAACGCCTGGCAGCGACGGCGAGACATGGCTTCCGCAGGACAGGGTTTCGTGCTTGTTTCTGCAAACTTTCCGAACGTTCCTCGGCAGAATACGGGGAACATAGTTCAGCAGAGCTTTTTACTATTTCACTACTTCTCCCTTACTTGAAATTACTTCACTATTTCAGGACGAAGTGCCACGTGTTGGTAAAGTTTCAGGCTGGACAGTGTGATCAGTGCTCTCTTATAGGTTCCTGAGATGGAGGAGACGAGATTACAAACAATGCAAGATGACGCCTTTTTGGAACGAGGTCGGGGGTCTTGGCAGAGTTCTGTCCTTGCTCGCGTTGTTGGACCGTCCCGCGTCGCTTTGAGCCACTGCCCCTTCCGACATCTCTCATCACTGTCACTATCTTTCGTGAAACCGCATCCCTTCTGCGCATTTCCAGAGGTGCTTATTGTATCCTAATCTCAAAATAGCCGTCGAAGGTTTCAGGTATTCAGCTTTACGGTTTGGTGTTTCGGCATTCACGGTTTGAGGATCTCTCAGCCGATTTGTCCCCTCTCACGGGGGTAAAGTACCGTCAACCAAGCCTGGTTGATACTCCGGTTAGATGCCCTTCTCTCGGACGAAGCTGATTATAGTTGCGGTTATTTTCCTTTTAACCAGGTTTGGTTGAGAGCGAAACCTTCCTGTAAATTTCCTTTGCGCGCAGTTCCTCTACATCGCCTGCCAACCCACCGACTTCGCCTAAGTCTCCCTCCCCCAGCTTCACCGCTGGTCCGCCCGCCCCGGCTTCTTCGATGACGTCGTCCGCCACGTCAGCACGGCCCGGTCCCCGCTCACGCTGTTCGATTCCGGGGGGGTCGCCGAACCGGAACCGGAAGCGGTCAAGGGCCAGGGGCGGCGTTTGGTGGGCCTGCTTCGTCGGGGGATACGAGAGTTGAGCAGCGAAGGAACGGATTGGCAAAAGAGTGGCGGGAAGCGTGTTGGAGCGACACTGTGTTCTTCCGCCAGGTAAGGGGCCCGAGATAGTCTGGGCCGTGACAGAAAGGTTTTGTCTCGCTTTCTATGGGGTTGGAGGTTTTTCTTCTCTATTCTGTCATCCTGTATCGACGGGTATGCCGGTCAAATAGGTGACTTGACAGAGTGCACTTTTGCGTTGAGTCGAAACCCTTGTTGCGGAATGCTTGCGTTCGTGAGTACGACTTCCGCCCGAACTTCAGTCATTCGAAGCTCGTGCTGTTTTCAGATCAGCAATAAGTAGCCGCTTTTTTCTCTGAAGTCGTTACACAGTTCAAGTTCCTCGGCCTGAAGAAGCGCGACTCGACTTGGCTATGTCGCCAACTTCCAACATTTTTGGGCAACTTTCGCTCAATTCTTCGAATGATTTCGGGCGCTGCATTCCAGGTACAGTCGGAGCTCGCCAAAGTTTCCGGTTCGTGGCGCTTCCCCGAACCAGCGACGCTGGCTGGAGAAATCTCTCGCCCCCCTACGGGGGAGCGAAGCAGAACCGACGAGAACGGGGGCCACCAACCAGCCCACGAATCCCCCGCTGGAAAAGATGTGGGGCCAGCGGTGACTGCACGGGACGGAGGCGGAGCAAGGGTAAAGATGCGTTTGGAAGTCAAAGGGCGAGACTCGAGGTGGGAGGGGGGTTAGGACCTGCGTTGAGAAGTTTCCCCCGGAGAATGTTGGGGCGGCGGGGGCGGCTCGGATGAGCAGGTCATTGTGGGAGAAGAAGAGGGAAGAAGTTGCGCATCTAAACACAAACGGGGGGGTCGGAATAGGGGTAAGAAGCTCCCCCCGAAGGGTTGTCGGGGCAGCGGGGGCGGCGGAACGGGGATGCGAGAAAGAGATGCACCAGGGGGGAGAAAAAGAGAATGACGACGGCAGGGGGGCTGACGTTATGCTGAGAAGCTTCCCCCGAAGAGTTGTTGGGGCAGCGGGGGCGGCAAGGCAAGAAAAGGCAAAGGAGACGCGGGGGGGGGATCGGTGGCACTGACCATGCCGGGGGGGTCGGAATAGCCGTGAGAAGCTCCCCCCGGAAAGTAGCGGGAGCGGTTGCGGCGGCACGAGGGGGCGGTGTTGCCGGAGAAAGCGAAAGGCGAACGGGGGGCGGTTGTCAGAAGATGCGGAACGGGTGCAGATGATGCACCGGGGGCAGAGCGCAGCGGAGAAGCGGAGGTGCGCGTATGTTTTGGAGTGCTGATCTGACGGGGCTGGGAAGCTTTTTGTGTCTTTCCTTCTTAATCTTCTATTTGGTGTTTACGTTTAAGATGGAAGGTTCTGGAAGTTGTGAGACTGTGAAACGGGACGAATAGACGGGTCGCTTGACGGGTTGGGAACACTTGCTTGGATCGGCTTTCCCGGGCGGAAGTGATCAACTTGACTTCGTCGGAACGAACTTCGACGTGGGCAAATTGATTCATTGCCGACCGCAATCGTGGCTCAGTCTACTCTGACTGCGATGCTTTATCTTCACGCCATTCCTGTTACTTACTTGCAACACCCATGTAAACTTACGGAGTCCGACGCTTATTTATTCTGACTCCGTGCAGAAAGGCCCTGGTGCGCCGGTTGTTGCGAAGGACCCGGGGGATCCCCTCAAGGACATGTTGGGCACGCTGCTGCGAACAATGGTCGAGTGAGCTATGCTTCGATCCTTTCTTCCCCTACTTCTTGCCTGTACAGAACCGGCCAGGAAGCGATGTTCTCCTTTCATAGCTTCGTATCAGGAAGCGATGTTCTCTTTTCATAGCTTCGTATCAGAATGGCGTCCATGGGTTCTTGTGAAAGTACGAAGAAGCTTTCTGCTGCTGCTACCGTGCATCCCTTTCATTCTGCCTCATTCCATACCGTGAGAAATTCAGAAGTATATACTGGCTATATTGTGACTGCATAGAAACCGCCTGGCAACTCGTCATCTGATCGCCGACAGGCTGATAAGTGCAATTTGGTATCTCACTTGGATGCATTCTTAAAGGCTTGGTAAATTTAAGGAACGACTTTCAGTTGTTCGTCTTGTTCGTGTGCGTGACAATTTCGCTGCACCTGACGCCATCATTTTCTACTTTGAGCTCCGGGAGACGTTGTGCGCGCAATCGTTTCCTTGGACCGTTCGGCAAGGCAGAAAAACAGCCACGCATGCGCTTGATACTCGAGTGCTCAGTTCATGACACACTGAAATTACCATCATTTCACTGTTGAAGCGCACAGTCCTTCACGTTCTCGAATCATGATGACCGGGACTGTAAAGTCCTGATTCAGGATCGAGCTTTCGCGGCAGCGGCATGGTCGGGACAAGAACAGCTCTCGGCACGGCGAAGCCAGGCTTGGGAGCAGTGGCCGCGTGTGCGCCGGCAACATTCCGGCGGCTGCTGACCCTGATGGACTTCGCCGCTCTTCTTTGCTTTGGCTTGTGAAGGCGGGTAGTAATTGGCAGGGGCCAGCCGAAGGCCTTCAGGAGGCACCACAGGTGGGCTGACACGTGGCACCTTGACTTCCACACGTGACCTGCTTTGCGTCTTGTGAAAAGGCTGAGGCGGGCTCGGAACTCCCTCTTTTGTTGCCCTGGTCGGATATCTGAACAGCGAAACGGCCGTTAACAAAGTCGGTTCTGGTCTAAGGAGAGGACGAGAACGACATACGTCTTTCTCGTCTCAGTCTCTTCTTCGACCGTGGAGTCTCGACAATAAAGATCAGCCTTAAGGAGTTTCGGGAGCCGGATGGAGTCTTCTTGAGGCAAGGGCTGAGTTCTGTCCAACTTTCAAGATCATTGTGGTCTTGACGGGCATCTTTGAGGCGACCCACGTTCATATGATTGAGTGTTTTCGCTCCTAATATGATTCCGCTCCTAATATGATTCCGCTAACATTCAGCCGTGTCTAATTCCAAACTATTCTCGGTCTTTGTTGCAGACGCGTGGCTCAATTGGGACGACTGAGCTTCGACGACGTCTACTACATGGCGCGATACCACTCCACTTTTAATTTCGACAATGCGAAGCAAGCACGAAGATCAAGCCCGGCCTGGTGACTGTGGATGCGCCGTTAGGTTGTATTCCCTGCAAAACGTTGTATAGCCTTCCTTGTTTCGTGTTAATGACGATATCAACGGTATTGACGTTTAGAGTGACAGCCAGGGCCAATTTTTTATCTTGAACTTCTGCCGTGGCAGCCTACTAATGTTGCATAAGTTGAATCGTTGCATTGAAGCTTGCAGCGGGTATATTGCCGCCGCGCACACTGGCACGCTCGCTGACTATTGAACCATGGATCGCAGCATGTCTCGTTATCAAAGCCCAAGCCTGAGCAAATACCCTTTGAATGGTGTGTGGTTACCGTGCAAACTTAAGACAGTGAAAGCTTAAGTTGGCTGGCTCGAGAATCATGTGAACAGCTGCTACGGTTTTCAAAGCGGACCTGTCCGGGTCCGGCCGGTCTGTATGGAATCCCGACCGCGTACGCATGATGCACACATGCGTTAAAATCAAATCCCAATCCCGCATGTTTGTTTTTGGACAAGACTTCCATGGCATCATTGCAGACAGCTTGCTTGGTACCGTACGTGTTCAAGCGTCAGAAATTTTCGTACATATAGTGTCCATGCGCGCGCACGCAAACTCTCACTCAGAGGCAATATAGGGTTAGGCTTGGCCGAGTTCCATATAAAATGTTTTGCAATGAGCTGCAAGAGGCACGTTGTAGGATATGCTCGGTGGAAATCGTCACGGGCGTTGCCTTAGCTGCCGCCATGTATGCTCCGGCCTATTTTCGCGAGAGTCGGCTTTGCGAACATCGTCATCTCCCGTGGCTCTCCATGTCTCCAGCTTCGAAGTCCATCACGAAACACCATATCATCACCCCCCCGGACTTGCGTGCATGGATCGATGCATACGAAGCTCGAGTCGGTAGAAACTGAGCTCGATCGAATGTCACGGCACCGTATGGAAATTCTACATGATCGGCGGCGCGGCGCCTTCATGCCCACATGCAACATGAAGATCATAAACAATCAACTTTATTTGATGCCCTTTCAACCAAAGCCAGGTACGGGCCTATTTACTCAATGCATGTCGCCTACTGGCAATTGATATAGAGGCCCTTCCCAGCAGAGGCCACCGCCATGCGGCACGCTGCCGACGAATCCTCAAGGTGGGCCCGGGTCGAAAGCATGCGACGGCTGGACCGGACCAAGTCGAGGGGCGCCGGATTGCCGCCAACAGCGTGTGGGCCGTCAGCCACGTTCTTCGGTTCCTATCAAGAATGAGAAGAGATTGGCTTTGGTTCATTGGTGTATCATCTAGACCTGCATGTGCACGTTGAGACCTTCTGAAACAAAAGAACTTGCGAAGTTGGTCTTCAACGTGTGCCTGAGGAAGCTGCCGGCATCATTTATCATACTCTATAAGAACCGTCAATCAAGCGGTGCAAATGATCTGAAGTATGTAGATGCTGCAGAACATCTGATAGATTGCTAGCACCTAGGAAGCGCTTTAATATTCGACAACTTTCGGCTGCTTCAGAGTTCTGTTCTATCAATTGAGAAGTAGACACAGTTTCACGTGGGTTTCGGAAAGGTTCTGGGCAGTCCGTGTTAGCTCGGTTTACCTTGCCAAAGCGTCTGAAGCTACAGTTGGGATCAGTCAAGCCCGGTGTCTCGTACTCTTGGTCCGTCCCTTCCACGTACTCGCGATGAAGCAAGCCCTCAAGGGTACCCATAGCGAGTCGTTCTTTGATAGCGCCAGGGGCGTACATCTGCCCCAAGAACTGCAACATCCCAGAACCAAGCTTGGTCAAGGAGGCTCCCTCGCTCAAATCAAAGCCTGTGTCTCGATCTGATTGATGGTGTCAAAGAGACTTTAAAGAGATGCACCGACACAAGACCCTCAGTGCTCGAACTAGAAGGCCCAGAACGGCATCGATCCAACTTCATTCGCGGAACAGGCTCCTTCAGGGAAGGCTTCAGCTGAGGCTCAGGTGCAGTCCAGTTCAGGAACACCCAAGAGTGAGATGTAAATAACCAGACGCGTCAATCTCAGCGCGGCAGGTTGATTGACCATGCAACTACTGAGACCCCGGGTTGGTGGGCGAAAGCTGTACGTAATGATCAAGGGGCGCAACACACGAATGAAAAAGTTTCACCCAATATCAAACAGAGCGCTTGAAAAAGCCGATCGAAGCCACACTCTATCCCGCTTGGAAGTCTAGGAGCTCAATGATGAAGCCTACTACGTTTTGTGAAGGAACTTGCCAACAAACGGTTCTGAGGCTTACCCCGTGTACATTTGTGCTAGTGGCCATCTTGTTGATCTTGAAGTTGATGAAGTGGATTGGGGGGTCGGCAATCAGCTCCTTTTCAAAGTCTCCTTCGACCTCCAGCTCGAGTCGATCACCGATGGATACAGTGACAGCATTGACGCGATCTTTGACTGCGCTGATCCTGACGAAGCCGTCAGAACTGGTTCAGGGAGTGGTGCCATCGAAGCCCTGCGAGGAACATATTGACCGTGGTTCGATGCACATCATTTTATGCAATACAATCGGGATAGCTGTGCATGATATTCTGCAATCACTCAATCACAAAGTAAGCGCTTGTGCAGGACGATTGCCCGCAAGGCTTTGCTTCTTATGACCGGTGACAAGTGCACCTGACTGAGACGCACTGAACCAAAAGGCCACCGTTATCTCGGGCCACTCGGCCTCTTGCCGGGGCTTCGCTTTTTCAGCATATGCACCAGAAGACATGAGAAGTCCCTCGTTTATCTGTGACCACAAAGAACTGTGAACGATCTGGATGACCCGGTCTCGGATGCCACAGTTAGGAGGGAACATAAATAACGCTATCAATCAAACAAAACAGGAGGACAAAGAAACTTTTACCTTCCATCTCGGGCCATGCCAATCTCCGAATCTGTGCATGCTACAAACAAATAGTACTGATTATCAGCCACACATGCACTTGTGTATTGTGTTCGAAGACTTCACAAGTATACCACTGTCTACTGGAAAGGTATGGTAACACGGCCACTGATCTCGAAGGGGAGATAATCAGCCACTCAGAAAAGGCAATTGTGACTTACAATATTCTCCCCGTTGAAGGAGATGTTGAAAGGTGGCGTTCCTGCCCGGTCCAGAGCCGCGTCAAAGATGACGCTCAGGTCTTGCTGCTGTCCAGCTTTGTCAAGATAAAGGAAGCCCAGCCCGTCCATCCACGTGCCGGTAAAGAAAGGCTCTACCTCCTCAAGCCTTTCTTTCAGCACTTTCGTGAGCTCAGTGAGACCAAACATTTGTACGTTAATCTCTGATTGATAAAACTTGCTTCTAGGTGCACCCGATTTGATCCTCGCCCAAAGGTTGATGGTTTCTCCTAGAAACTCTTTGTGGATGTTGCAATCTGTGGAATGCCTGGGCCAGTCACCTGAATGGTCGCGTCAGATACCAAGCAAAAAGTTTTATTTGGCTCTCCATGGAAGTCGAACGTGAACTTCTCGTTGCCATCCAGACCCGTCAGTTCAAAGTGAGGGTCAAAGCCTCCATCAGCCGAGTTACCTGTTCAAAAGGGACACGGATTTTTTGTTAGGGCAAACGCACGTCAGGGTCACAACACCGGTGCCTTACAACAGTCGGGATTACATTGCGGTCGCTGTATTGCTGCCATCTGAAGATTCAGACCTATTCCGCAGTCCCGCAGCAAGTTGCTAGCATGAGTTTTCACATGAGAACTAGTGCATCAAGACTTGGAGGGTAATTGGTTTGTTGTAGGCTGCAATGTTGAAGCTCAGGGACTACCCTGCATCGAACTTTTGTGCAAGCCAACACTCTACTCACATTATCATGTTGGCAGTAAAACTGCAACTTCAGCGAGAGGACTTGGAGACCGCGCAATCCTTGAACTTACAAAGATGTGCTTGTGACCATCTTTAAGTCCGAATTCTATCAGGACTGAAACGCTTTCACAACCCCAACCGCTAACCGGGCAATGCCTAAGACTTCAGCCACCATAAAGTCTGGTACATTGGCAGGATCACCAAGTTTAAGTTGTTCTAGGTCAAGCAAGTCCGATGAGGCTGATTGTTGAATCCTTAAAAAAAAGGCAAGCTTCCAATCATTATAGCATCGATCTTGGAAGGACTTCGTGACTCGAGGAAGCATGGATTGAGGCTTGACTAAAGGATTGGCTTGTAACTACTCACATGGACCGTAGAGCTCGGAGGAGGTCAAGAGGCCAAACGTGGGACTGAACCCCCCCGCCACCAGCAGCTTGCCGGTACCGAGCAAGGTGGCTGTGTGACTCAGTCTTGCAACATTCAGGGACTCTATGACCGTCCAGGCGCCCGTTGTTGGGTCGTACAGCTCGGAGGAGGTCAAGAAGCCGTCAACGTAGTTTTTTCCCCCTGCCACCAGTACCTCGCCCGTACTGAGCAAGGTGGCTGTGTGACCAGATCTTGCAAAGCTCAGGGACCCTGTGGCCGTCCAGGTGCCCGTCATTGGGTCATACAGCTCGGAGGAACTCCAGTAGCCAAGGAAGTAGTTAAACCCCGCCACCACCAGCACCTCGCCCGTACTGAGCAAGGTGGCTGTGTGACCAGACCTTGCAAAGCTCAGGGACCCTGTGGCCGTCCAAGTGCCCGTCATTGGGTCGTACAGCTCGGAAGAGCTCAAGACGAGGTCGGCATAGGTGACGCCGTTACCCCCCGCCAGCAGCACCTTGCCACTGTTGAGCAAGGTGGCGGTGGGATTGGTTCTTGGAACGTCCAGGGACCCTGTGGCCGTGAAGGTGCCCGTCATTGGGTCGTACAGCTCGGAATAAGTCGGGGAGCCAGAGGGGCCAGAACCCCCCGCCACCAGCACCTCGCCATTGGAGAGCAAGGTGGTTGTGTGAAGCCATCTTGGACTGTTCAGAGACCCTGTGACCGTCCAGGCCCCCGCCGTTGGGTCGTACAGCTCGGAGGAGCTCAAGATGTTGGAGTCACTGAAACTGTAACCCCCCACCACCAGCACCTCTCCAGTGGAGAGCAAGGTGGCTTTGGACCCGTATCTTGCAACGTTCAGGGACCCTGTGGCCGTCCAGGTGCCCGCCGTTGGGTCGTAGAGCTCGGAGAAGGGCAAAGAGCTGCCACCAACGTAACCCCCCGCCACCAGCACCTTGCCGGTAATGAGCGGGGTGGCTATGTGACCGTCTCTTATAATGTCCAGGGACCCTGTGGCCGTCCAGGCGCTACACTTTGTCTGGCAATTGACTGGAGAGAGCATGAGCCAAGAAACCACGATGGCCTGGAAGAGACGTCCTTGTGCCATCCTTCCCCTTGAGTCCCTGCATTATGCAGATCATGGTTTAAGTAATGCAATTGTTGGGCAAGGCATTGTGGCAAGGCACGCTTATCAGCTCAGGACTTCTGGTGGTTAAATCTTCGCCCTTGCAAGACAAACATGGCCACGCCATTCCCCAATAGTTCCATTCAAACATCGTGACATTCTTGCTGCACTTCTATGCACAGCCTTCATCCCTGTTTTCGTAACGTCCATATATTTAGGTTCAAGCTTGGACAAGCAAGTCTATGAAGTCATGACCTTGAAAACTGATGGGGATGTTGAGGATTTCTTTGAGGAGCTCTTCCAGAAATGAGCTATTCAAAGACCAAAGAATGTTACGTGCAGAATGATGCATATCCCTCACCGATCAACTAGGGCAAGGAGGGGAGAAGCCCCTGAAGCCCAGATGAAGCCTCGAAGTCTGCCAGACAGGGTTGTGTTAGCTGTGTGAGCGGCTTGATCAGCATGCCCTCTGAAACAAGTTTTCCTGCAAGTTTTTAAAACACATCCATAAACACGTGTTCACGTGTGATGTATTGGATACCACTGTGGTGTCTGGTCTTGCAGCAAAGTTTCAGAGCTGGATCTGCCTAAGCTGCAGCCATGACTGAACCTCGTGTTCCGCCAATTGTAACCCTAGTACTCAGAAGTCTAGAAGCCATGTTCCGGGCCCCTGCAATTCACAAGAACCATTGTTGGACTCGCAGCTAGTCTGACCTGGATGAGCCACTGAGGCATGAAGGAGGGACTGTAGAGACTCGGGGCGCCGATCGGTAAAAGCACTTGGCCTGTCAGTCTTCGACAGACCCCTGTCAGATCAGATCTCTGGCACTGCATACCGTACCTGCCAGGCTGTGCAGTGTGAAAATCATGCAGAGTACTGAATGTACTGAACAAGTACCATATACTAGCGTTTGCCACCAGCGGCCATACCGTACAACCGTATTCAGAAGACGCTGTCTCCTGCCCAAGAAGTACGGTATGACAACATCTCCTGAGTCCTGGAGAAGTTATATGACAACAATTCCTGACCAGTATTCTTCTAGCTGCTATCGGAAGCAAAGAATAGTAAATAGAAGGGAGAGTACTGTGTAAATGAGGGAATTGTTGACCATCGCAACAAAGCTCTGAATCGTAAATTAATCGTAAAGTAAAATACTGAGAGCATTCAGTGTTCACATTTTCTGACACGCAAAACACATCCTCAGGATTAAATCCTCCGAACCAAAGAATCGTCCGGAGAACGGAGTGTGAATCAGGGGATTTGTGACCATCGCAACGAAGCTCTAAATCGTAAACTAGAATACGGACGGTATTCACATTTTCTGACAAGCGGAACTCTAAACTCTGACAAGCGGAACACATCCTCAGGAATAAATCCTCTGACAGAGGCCGGTTTTAGATGCTCACGAGTCACTGGCCGTCACCCGAAACCCCTTGGAAGTCGGGTTTTTCATTGGAGTTCACTGCACCACTGCAAAGGTGCTCTGAGTCCTGACACGATGCCCGGGTATACTAAATTGCGGCCGCCAACGCAACTCAGGATCAGAACAAAGCTCACCAAGGTCCTAGGAATCATAAATGCACAAGCACTAACAAATAAGAATATATTATAGGTGATAAGCTCAACGTCGCTCCAAGCCTCATTGAATCACGCGAGGTAAAGACGTCGATCTCAAAGTTGCACTAGGACTCGGAATGTCATACACATGCACTTAATATGTATGCCATGAAAAGCCTGTGGCCCATGATGTGGCTACGGCGTGTGAAAGAGCTTATAAGATCATATGCATGGTATCATTAAAGGAGCTTGCATTCCAGACATGCAGCCTCTGTGCGTACGTCAGTACGTGTGCCTGTCATGCGGTCTTATGTCGGTGCGATATCATG
>DF237121.1:59662-161259 GCA_000708835.1 Klebsormidium nitens | reverse complement strand
CTCTCATGGTACAACTACTACTCCGCGGCGGGGTATATCAGTGATATCTCCCCGCCACGTGATTCGACTTCGAAACATTTCTGATGGCTCCCGGCAAAATGGCTGAGCGAAAAACCCGGACGGGCGATAAGGCTTGTTATTCGCGAACCGCGATCCTCTTGGCTGAACCCTTACCGTTTCTACCACGTGGCTTTGACTTGGTTGACTGGTTATGTTGTCCCACAAAGTAACCCCAGACCCTCCCTTATATCAGTTATTGAATTACCCCCGGTCTTAGAGTCAAAGCTATTCGTTCCCCGGGCGCTGATCTTATCATACCTACTACCCGGCCTAACTCGGGCCAGGCCACCTTAGCCGTATCCTAGTACCGTGCCCATCCACTGTGTCCAAAGCTAACTGGCTCCAGCCGAACCGACACATCGAATAGCCCCGAGGGCCGAAACCCACCCTCCTCCCAGCCCTAACCCCGAGCCCCAAACCCCAAACCCCGAAGGACTCCTAAACCCCTTCTTAACCCCGAAAAGGCCTCCCGGTTAATTAGGGAGGCCATTTTCATGTTATGAAGCGAGTTATCAGGCTGCACTCACAGTCAAGCTTTGGTAGTACACGTGCCCATGATTGTTTTGTTGGTAAAGTAAAGCAACTCCTAAAAGTTGTCTCTCAACGTGAATGAAAACCGTCTCTGCTTACAGTAAACCGATGGTGAAACGCCTACCTAATTATATGGCCGCACGCACTGCTGGGCCGCCTCCACATCAGATAGCGATGAAAGACGAACCGGTGATCATCAATGATTACTGTTTCCTCTTACCATCGCCATATAGATCGTATCAAGTCCGGTATACATACCGTCATCGCCCCTGGTTGGATTGGTAAAACGTTATCATACGCTGAGCATAATTCTAAGATCGAGCTACGGTAAATATCTCATAGAGGTATAGCGGGATCCTCGTATTACTGCCTATAAAGTTGTCGGCAATTGCATCTAGCAAGTCCAAATACTTCATCACTCTTGACGAGCTGGATCGCCAGCTCGGCCGGGCCAAAGATGGTAAGACTTTGTCCTCAACTCAATGACTAGATTTTGCAGATTGCGGTACATTCAATTGCTGGCAAATACTGTCAGTGGACCGGTCATCTAATCTCACATGTTTGAGTCGCGACGCCGCAATCGTGCACTAACGTTTGGAGCTGAGTGATCCATCAATATCCAAATGACGACGGGCCACAATCAGGTTTGAGCGGCCCACTCTGCTTGATTCGAAGCAGCCCCAAAATGGGGATTATTCTTGAACTCGATGAAGAGAGTGAACATGACGTGCAAGGATTCGACCAGATTGCTGTACCTGTAGAATAGGAAGCCGTCATGTTCAGTTGGTTCACACTCAAAAGCGGCTCTCCCCGGCTTCGATTTGAGCGCTTCCGCTAATCAGCTGAACGATTTGATTTACACCAAGCGGTTTCAACTTTGTCTCGCTTTCGCCTTATCATGGGCAGCGGCTACCAGTCACACAATAAAAAACAGTCACTGCAAACGTGAAACATTTGAGAAGAGTCATTCCTCACCATGCCAGACAAGCAAGAGCCCACAACAGCGAGCGGCTATGGAACGTTACCATCGACGTACGAACCCATGGGACAATTGAATTGCACTCGCATGCATCACCAAAGGCCCTATCGCTTACACGGGGATATCAAGAAGCGCGCAGGCGATCTGAGCAAACGTTCGGAGGTCCACGTCTAGGTCCGCGTTCGGCAGCTGCACTTTTTCAAGCAGGTCCTCGAACTCGGGCGGCCACTCCTGCGAAAACGACGCGCTTATGTCTCAGAAACCTCGATCTTCAAAGCAGCATATGCGGTATCTGGACTTCCTGTCACTTGTATATTGATCGGGCCTACTCTAACAAAACGACATGCTTATCCCGACACATGTAACACGATATAGGAGATGGCGGACGCGACTTGTGAAAAAAGTCATCTCGATTTTCGTAATCGAAGATGGGAGCTTCTTCAGCTGCTATCGCAGAAGCCAACGACATTTCTAAAACCGCGAATCTTCAAAGCCGCGACTTTGAAGGAGGGCCGAAAGGACGCACGGACGCCAGCGCAGACAAGGGGAGAATAGTAAGAGCAGTATATGATAAGAGCGGGCAGTAAGAAAGTTTCGGGGAGCGATAAGATGGACAACGAGATAGCAAGGTGCGGCATATGACTGCCGCATATGCCTCAAACTTTCGGATGAGGTTTTCAAATCGGTAGGATTGGGCTACGTGTAACGGGGGCTTGCTCTTTGCGGGTCGCCGATGGCTTTGATGCACAGGGCCCTAAACCCCGAAACCAAAAATCTCAAGAAGTACGAGGCCATGGGGGATGCCCGAAATTCACCCACGTCAGAAAGCCTACTTGCATCAGCTTCTCGATGTCGGGCATCCGCTTCGAGGCGTTTACGTGTGCGGGGGCTTCTGTAGGTCGCCGATCCACAGCGCCGTCGGAGACCAACAGAATAAACTCACACCAGAAACGAGAAACTCAGAAACCCAGAGATCCAGAAACCCAGAAACTTAGAAACCCATAAACCCCCTCTGAGAGACTAAGGATGAGAAAACGCATGACAAACTCAGAAACCAGAGATTCAAACCCAGTCAAATCTTTCAAGAGCGTCAGGAAAGCCTACCTGCATCAGCTTCTCGATGTCAGGCATCGGCTTGGAGTAGTTGACATGCGGCGGGGGCTTGCTCTTGTGCAAATCGTCGATGCTGTGGATCCAAGCCGTGATCTTTTTCGGGTTCTTGTCTGCGGCCTCGATGCTGGAGACCGGCATAGGCTGCAGGTTGGACTGCTTGGACAGCGCGCGCAGCTGCAGGTTCAGCACCGTCGGATCGCTCTGCTGTGCGGCCGGCTCGTCTAGCACCTGAAATGCGGGGTGTGGAATTGAGGACATTAATAATCAACCCGTTTCTCTGAGAGTGAAGGGTCACCTCTAAGCGCTGGTTTGAACAAGCTTCTTAATACGAGGAATTCACTACTGTCGGGTCGCTCTGCTCCGCGGCCGGCTCGTCCAGCACCTGCAACCAGGGTTTTGGGTTCTAGAAGGTTAGGGCCTGTTCAATTTGGGCTTCTGAAATTTGGGGCGAAATCATGTCATCGAGAAAGCTGCAGGTTCAGCACCGTCGGGTCGCTCTGCTGCGCGGCCGGCTCGTCCAGCACCTAAAACGCGGGGTTTTGAGGGTTTTAGGAATCTGGGCCATTAAGATTCAGACTTCAGGCTGGCTTATCCATGGATCTGGGGGTTTAGGACGTTCAGCGTGAACCCAAAACTCTGGCGGCTAAGCGATTATTACCAAGTGTCTTCCACCGGCGCTTAAGAAATTGAGTAAGCTTCTCAACACGAGAAAGGTGTAGACGCAGAACCGTGGGGTACCGCTTTGCTGCGCGGCCGGCTCGTCCAGCACTTGAAACGAAGATTTCAGAGTTGATTGAGCGTTAACCTCCCGGATTCTTATGATACAATGCTGTGGGTTTGGTGTTGTCGGGTTGCAGAAAAGACCCGGACTTTACAGATCCGGTGAGCTTCTTCGATTAATAAAGCTGCGAACTCAGGACACTCGGGTCGCTCTGCTGCGCGGCCGGCTTGTCCAGCATTCGAAACGAGGTTCTGGGGTTTAGGACGTTAATTTGGTAGGTTTAAAACAAAGCTTACAAAAAGCTGCGACTTGACAACCGTGGATGTTCTGGTGAGTGTTCGCCTCTTCCGGAACCAAACAAGGGTCATTTCTAGAGTCTTACTTCATCGACCCTGATAATGAAGGTGAAGATTCACGATTTCAAAGGGTCAGAACCTAGGGTGTACTTCTGGTGCGAACAGATGCAGTAAGTTGGAGACCCGCTCCTCAAACCAGTCTCGGCAGGCCACGTGATCACTTGTTGCGGCAAAAGGAAGGAAGCAGGCAGAAGACTGTCTCCGGCCACAGTAGTGGAGACTTGAAGAACTCATGCTTTGATGGCCGTTACCTTGAGACCCAGATGAACGATCGCTTTTCAAACTTTTCTCAGCGGGCCTCGTGATTCCTTATGCTTGCGCGCGAAAGAAGTGAGTTGGCAAAACATGATAAAACGGCGTAGATTACAGGAACAATGAAGTTTCGTTCTGACAACCATTACCTTGAGACCCAAGAAGTCCGGATGCCCGTCCGGCCGCGGTACTTTGATGAATTCATCGATGTCTCCCACTGCCGGGATGTATTCGGGAATGAACGGCTTTAGCTTGGTTTCCAGCTCGATGTTGTGCGGTTTGTACCGCCCGATGTACTGGAACAGGTCCCGGATCTCCTCCGTCACCTGTGAGCGCGCGCACAAAAGCATCCAATTTCACGCGCGCACTTTGACGGACAAGCTTCAGAACAGTGGACGTCTCAATCTTGATCGTTCTTTCCTTGTGATCTTCTTGTTGTTTTTGGGCGTGTTTCATTTCGTGGGTTACCGCGCGGAACCCACAAGCGAAGCGTTTTCGGAAAAGAGCACAAACGTCGGCAGTCACCGACCCCGTCGAGCGAGGCTGCGAGCATCCAGCTGCCCGCAAAAAGGGCCGGCCAGGAGAGCGTCTGGAAGCCAAGCCAGTCTGAAACCGTTATGACTGACCGTGCTACTTTTCGATCGGTTCCTTTTCACAACTCGGACAGATGCTAACTCTCACAAAAGTACCTGGGGATGATCAATGTATGTCCAAACAATTGTCGCGAGGTTTCCAACTAAGTAGGAGAAGTATCTAGTGGGTTCGAGTGGAGTTTAGAGCAGAACGCCGGTCTTCGCACGCAGCAAACTCACGAGCAGTGCGAGATAGTACGTCAATCGTTTCTCTCAATCTTCGACATCGTGAAAGACCGTACTGAAACGTGCTGATCAGTGGACTAGGTAGACACTTCTCAGAGTTGACCTATCAAGGACCATGTGACCATCCGTCCACTCCTCAAACGGATTCTGGTCCCTTTTACCCACAATTGTCAACCATCCGCAAAAAGCAAGGGCGGTGAAACTCAAAGCACAGCTTCTGGGCCCCCATGAAGTGACGGGAAAAGACCCGTGGCATACCTGCAGATGCTCGTACTCTGCCTGGTTATACAACCGGGCGGCTCCGGGGGGTCCCACTGGGCTGGACTCCTCGTCCTCTGATTCGGACTCTTCGGACTCTTCGGACTGTTCCGCCGTGTCCGGTTCGTGTCGATCTTCGCTCGGTTCCGTTCCGGAACTGGGGGCTCGATAGGCGGAGCCGGATGGCCTTCCATTGCTGGGGGTGGAAGGGGCGGCTTCAGGTTGGTATTGGCGCAATCGAAGGTCCTTAACATTGCGAGACTTCGTTCCTGGACTGGTTTCCCGGTAAGCAACCCCGGAAGACCCTCCCATTGCTGGAAAAGAATATGATGTCAATCTTTCCTACGCAGAGTTCCAGCTCTGTTTTACAAAATGCAAGTGCGACATGATCGATCTGCATTTGATTGCTCCGTGAAAGCGTCGAATCGAATGAAGCCGTTCTGTACTTCGTCTGCCTTCACACAATGATAAGCTCCGTGCATGCCCAGATTAGTGCCAGTTTGGAGGGTATGATAAACGAAAGCGGAGGGGAAGTTAACGCGTTCAATATTGAGCAACGAATCAATTCAAGCAGTGCAACTACAAGTAGTTGACACTCTCAACAGCCAGAAAGACGAAGTAACAGAAGCGGTGCACCTGTAGTACCGGCCTCTCTCTAGGCCACCGTTAGCGGTATAACTATCTATGCTGGACAGAAGGTTTGCTCATGTATCAGCGGACAGCAGAATCAAGGATCACAGCGCTGCCACTCAGAGATCTAAAAAACGAACGCTTCAGACGTTACCTTCTAAATTATGTTGGCCGTGATTGGTTAACAACGAATATGGCAGCTCGTCCGATCACAGTTCGCTACCCCCAGGCTCGATGCTTCCCACTGCAGTCCTTATGTTCAAACCGGACCTTAGTGCTGCAACTCGAATATCTCAAGATTCGAGTATCTGCAGTCCGCCTGGTATCCTTACCTTGGCCGTTGGGAACCAGCTGCACTGCTGGACCGCTGGCCCTGCGGCGGCGCTTGCGAGTAGCCGCCGTCGGAGCTGTCCCTCTCGTGCACCTGAGAGTGGGGGCTCTGCATGCTGCCCCTGCTCTGCATGCTGCCCCTGCTATCTGCAGTCAGATAAAAGTTCGGAGTTGCTCTTTGCCGCCCACCCATTACAGTCCTTTACAGCTGTTTGCATCAATTTGCCATTGGGTTGCAAATTCTCTCAGCCTGGTCCCTGATCTTGGGCCGTCGGATGCCTGCCTTGTCGCCAATCGAACGGTCCAAGATCAGGAACCAAGTCAGAGCACTCGGAACCCAATGGCAGGTTTTATCGCAAAGAGCTGCACCTTGCCAACAGTCGCGTGGGATATCGTCTCTGTTTTGGATGAGGAAGAGGAACAGGTCTCTGCCGCCAGCTCTCTGTTGTCATTGAGTGTCTGGAAGAGGATCGAACCCTGAGCAGGCTTGTAGGTCTGAGCATCCCCTCAGATAAAGTTCTGCTTTTTCTCCTGCGTCCCTTCCTGCGCTCAGGAGGGAGCTGCGAGCTACAATAAGAGATACTTCCTTAGCTGACTCAAGATGCTTCAGGTCATTGGCCTCAGCAGGCTGTCATTTTGTTCACTTGTTCTCGCATTTCTTACCTTAGCATCTCCATGCAAGTTCCAGTTGTGGACTTTGTATCTGTCCACAACCTCACACTTTTGGAGCAGCATCGAGAGCCACTTTGAAGCAAACAAACAAGCACATATCTGTGCAATCACTTGCACCAGGGGAGCCTGAAATTCCAGATCTGGGTGTGGCTAGGCTTCATTTGATACCACACCACAAATTATGGTCATGAGGCTGGTAAATATGTTGAGAGTCAGGTTACTGCTACTGCCTGGAGTTTGGGTCAGCCAAGCTGACGCTTCCTGACTTTCGTTGAAAAAGCAAGGCAAACATCAAGCTGCAGTGGTCTCAAAAGACAGCGCCTGACGTCCCCATTCTTGTGGAAGAAGTTGCACGTTGAAAGGGTGTAGCCAGACACTCAAAAAGAAACACAAGATTGACATGAACTTGATGAGGCATGGACTTCAGATCAGTGATGGGCCTACTCACTTTGCCTGCTCTGAGCCATGGGCTGTGGAGCAATCTCGGAGCCTCCATCTTCTGAACTTTCCTCTTCGCTGAGAGCAAACTCCTCATCGTGCGGCTGGTTTTGCACCTGGAGTGTCATTGGGGCAGATTGCAATGAACACTTTAGCCTGGCTTCTCATTTGCTCAGCCCCTTTGTACCGCTCTACGGGGCCTCCTCTGAATGTGAGGGATGGGGGGGGAAGAAATGATTCTGAGGCTGGCAGCTCCAAAACTTCCCCAAATGAAGGGCTGCTTCTGAACAATTGACAGAAGGACAGGGGAAGCTATCCTTGAGAAACACACAAGATAATGGTAGTTGTGATATAAGCTTGTAATTATCTCAGTCTTGGGTGCAGCTCCGGGACATCTCCAGATTAGAGCTGTTTTGTGGACTCCAAACAGGGGGGGGAGCTATTGTAAGGTGGAAAAAAATTCGTCCAAAGCGATGATGCAAGGAGTATGACATGTCTCAGCAAACTTGAAGCCATCAGCTTTCTGAGTTCTGCTGACGGGCCGCACCTCAGATCTCACGGCTGGTGACATAAGATTAGCAAGTGACTTTCCTACTATTATAATCATTGCTCATCAAAAAGGCCATTGAGATTAGTTCGTCACAAAGTAGATTAGTATGCAGGAGCTCCTTCTATCACTGAAGTTCTTACAGCAGCACCTTACATTGCTCATCAAAGGCTTCACTGGAGCTCAGAACAGAAGCCGTTAAAAGTACCTCCGAGCAAAGTGGAACACTATGCAGGGCCTTTATGATGACGAGGTTATCACACCATAGAGCCATTCATTGTGGAAGCAAAATGCAAATTCAAAGCTTGCCTGATATGAATGTTGATCCCGACCAGAAACTGCAATGGAATTCACAAATGTGGGGGTTGTGAGCGTACCTTAACTATGTGCCGGTCTCCCTGGGACCCTGGACTGGATTGCTCCGAATAACTGCCCTGCTCCATGCTTTACCGCCCCTCCTCTCAAGATTCCTCAACAAACTGGTCAACAAATGCCCTCCAAGTTCGCCACCCACAATGAGCTGCGTGCACGCAATCCCTCTCCACCGCCTCTTCAAGAGACCCGCAGCTCAGCTTGTTGCAAAGACTTATCGGCAGCTGCTCTCAAGCTCTGTGAACGTCTTCCTTTCACCAGGGTGGATGCCGCTCAATTGAAACTGAAAGACGAGCCATGACCTTGAAATCTGAGAAAGCCAGTCGGTTTTCATGCAAGGTATTCACCAGTTCTCTCTGTCTCGAACGTCAGGCGTCGAATGGCTCTGCCAAGTACATCGTGTAACGCTTCCAGGAGTGTATGGGACGTACGGCGTTCCAGTGGCAGTGGCGTTACCAATCAACATGAAAAGCCACTGTCGACGGAACGGGGGATCTCACCAGAACCCTAATTTCTTAGCAGCCTAGCTGGAGCTACATAGCTGCCATTGTTTGCTCCTTTCCAAGATATTCCAGCCGCTTGAGCCCTTGCTGATCGATGCTGAGGCTAGAGCAGAGCCTTTCAATGTGCCTTGAATTCAGCATTCTTGCACCAAGGAGCAGACTTAGGATCAGAAGCAGTAGGGAGTGCACGCAATCCGTCAGTCTAGCTCTTGAGGATTATGTGAGCTACAAGATGCAAGAAAACGACTTGCTGTGTGCTGATGTTGTGTAGATTTAGTGCGGGTTTCCGAGTTCCGGTGGCAAGAGTGGGGTTAGCTGGTCCCTCTCTTCTGAACGAGGCAGACTCCTTGTAGCCCCCTCGCGGAAACTGAAAAGTGCCAGCTGGTTTGAATTACATCTGCTAAATTGACTTGGAAAGTCTGCTTACGCCAGCTGCATAAGATTGACGCAGCTGAATGGTGGAATCTTGGCGGATTTACAAGCTCCTCAGAAACTTTGGTTGAGCATCCCTGCTTATTAAGAAGGTCTGCAAGTGACGTTGACCTGGAGAAGAGGGATTTGGCAACTGAATGAGGTACAAGTGAGAACCCATCTGGTTCCAATGAGGGACCTGCTGCCCCGCTGGAAGGACAGTGGGCCGGATTACAGGAAGGTCCATCCTGCTCCTGACAATGATCTGGAGAGAGGAGACCCAGGCAAGGGGGACTTGGGGCTGCCAAATGGTTTGGGAAAAGGCATTAGCCTTGAGAAGAAGGAGCGGCCTGTCCTTATTACGTGGGGTGTGAGGTAAGTCATCTACCACTAATTGACAGGTGAAGATTAGTGGTGCACAGGTTATTACTGGTAAACAGGATTCAGCTCCAAAGCAAGTTGATGCAGCCAGGACAGCATTGATAGAAAGTTAGCAACTCAGCAGATTGCTTACCATATAGCCTATCACGTCTTGGTATCTTACACGCTGCAGTGACTTTGCTCAGCTGATGGTTGCAGCCAGCGAGGCTTCCTGCTCATGTTTCATTGATGCTTTCATTCACAACCTCTTCGGAGAGTCCTCCTAAAATCAAAGATGAGTTGGTCCAGTACTGTCAATAAAGTTCGTCACAATAGATGACACTAGAACTAGGAGGTTGCTTGCGATAGGCTGTAGAAGATTTGAAGGCTCAGAAGTGGTGGGGCTTGTATTGCAGAGCTGCGGTGATTGTTGCCCTCACAGTCCTCACAAGCTCCCAAGGCATCTTCATCGCGTTCAGCAAAAAGGCAGGGCAGTATGACTACAGCGTCAGCACTGCAAACTTGATGGTGAGCTTTTTCTGCCGTAATTTGAACGAACTATGACCTTCTACTTTGTTTCAGAAGAGCTGGGTGACTTGGCCTTCCTTCAAGGACTATCCCTAGGTCGTTGTACGAACTTTGTGAGACAGGCATGACAGGCCTCAACGTGAGGCCCTACCGAACCTAATCGGCAGATGAGCATACAGTCAAGATGAGATTATACAGGAGCTCCAACGCCTAGGCTCGTTTTATGCCGAATGGCAGGCTTTGACAAACGGAACCGTCTTGCAATGAGCTTTCTTCCAGTGCCATGCTTCCACCGGCATAGAATAAATAGTGAAATGTCCAACCTTTGTTGAAAGGTCTTAGCAACTTAAGGATGATCTTGAGGAAATTCAACTTGATGCGATGTGAACAGCTGACAAGCCTCTCAGCCTGCTCTCAGCCAGATCTCCCAGTGCTAAGAGGAGTACCAGGTCACGAGCCGACCTTTGATGGCTGATACCAACCAGTGACGTTTCTAGCTCAACTTGAAGAAGGCTCCTCTAAGTCCCCATATGCAGACCACCAGGAAAAGAATCAACAACTTCAGCAAAAGGAAGCACCACTGAAGCTTAACATCGAGGTTTGTTTGGGCCAATCAGCGCACATCTCAGCATGATGTCTGATCTGCAGGTTGAGTTGACAAAGTGCGGCATATCAGTTGTGACTCTATCCCGGGTGTGGCAAGTCGAGGGCGTGACAGAGGACAATCGGTTGCTGACGTCATGGGGCGAGCTTTTACTTTACCCGATACCCGCGCTGCTGTACTTGGTCAAAAACATGCTTCAGGTGACGTCTTTTGCACAGTTCCTCAAACAAAGAAAAATCTGAAGTAGGAAGCTTCGACGGCTGGGCTTTTCTTTGTCAAGCTTAGGAGGATTCAATGGGAGACCTTTTCTTATTGATTCAAAGAGCGATCTCCATACTAGTGACCTCGGAAATGCTGCTGTATTGCGCTAGAGGTAACACTATTGCTTACCTCAAGTGGACGATTCCCTATGTTGTCTGAATGGCACATCTGTTGTGACTTAACCAATGTCCTCAGATGTTAGAACGACTGACCGAGACAGATTGCAAAGCGGGCTGAAAGGCAAAAACAAGATGTCCAAACCGACTGGTCCGGTACAATCGTGTGGGCCACAGGAGCCAGACTGAGCTCTCAAGCGAACTCCTTTATCTAGCACATGTGTCGTGTTCGTTTGTCCGATATCATCCATGCTCACTGGCACACGAACAGCCACCCAATGAACAAGGCTAGGCCATTCTCCGTTCCACGCACTGTTCTATGCATATGCAGATCGCGAAAGTGAAGCCGTAGGGGAACAACATGCAGTAGAACAATAACGTCTACCTGACACAGCTACGTTCTGCGTGCAGTACTACATCTTCATCTATGTGGATCCCCCCAGCTACCAGGTTCTGAAGAACCTGAACGTCATTACGACGGGAATCCTCTTCAGTATCTTCCTGCGAAAACGGTGAGCTTTTTTCGATTCGCTTATAAAGCGTGGCAATGTCACCTACCTTCGACGGTCGCAGAAATGATTAAGAAAGTTTGATTCACATACGTCTCGTCCTCGCCGCGCCTGTCTCAAGTAACTTAGCTCCCAAGTCAAAGGAGAAGTACCGGTTTACTTGCAGGTTGTTTAGCGTGCGATAGTCCGCGCTGCTGCTGATGTCGTCAATCAAAATTGTTGAACTGGAAAGCTCCCGATCCAGACCCGGAAATGCTTCTCTTAACCGCAGGTTATCTAGCGTTCAATGGTCCGCGCTTCTGCTGCTCGCGCTGGGCTGCACGACGGCACAGCTGACCAGCGGCGCAGAAAGCGTCTTCGAAACATCGTTGCCGGGTGAGCTTGGTGAAAGCACGCCTTTGTCATACTTCCTACATTTCAACTGGATGGTCCCTTTCGCATGTAGTCCTCGTCAGAAAGGCAGCGGGTTCAGCCACCTTTCGTGACTGTGGGACTTTCTGCAGTAAGCAAAGCCCTTCAGAAACAATCCAGTCAACGTGGTAGTACTCGTGGAACGTACCGGCTTCCGAAGCTAGTGCTTCCAAGACTTTTTCGGTGCCGGTTCAATCAAAATACTGAGAAGAGCATACATTCCGGTTGACGCAGACCGGAAAGCACGTGTGTTCGTTCCAGACCTGCTGGTGGCCATAGTTAAGCACCGCGTGCGAATGTTTCCTCTGCGCCGTCAGTGCGTCCCCAAGTGGAAAGAAGTCCATGCTGAGGAGATCACAAGCTCCGCAGAGATTCGTTTCCCACCGGAAAGCGGGCGGCCAAACTGCTACAACTGGTGAAGCCTGTTGCAGCTCCCCGTCACAATCCGTTACGAGGAAAGTGATTTCGATTCTCTTACGAAATTTGCCTCACCTCAAAGCCCGCATCGGGAGAATCACGAATCGGAAAGGCCAAGTTGAGCAACAGAGACGACGAAGAAAAAGCAGAAACATACTGGGAATAAAGGGGAAAACAAACGCAATGTCCAGAAAAGGGAAGTTTTCCGTCTGCCACATGGCCTGCTCAGAAAGCCGGGCTGCCGGTGGAGATTGGGTACCTGCCACATGTCAGGGTGACGTCAGCAAGAAATTGGAGTCTGACATACGCGTCTCGTTTCCAGGCCTGCTTATGGCGGTTCTGATGGCCATCCTGAGCGGCGCCGCGGGGGTCTACACCGAACTGATCATCAAGCGGCGGATACAGCGGAGCATCCACGTGCAAAACTTTTACCTGTACGCGTTTGGGATCCTGTTCAACGGGATCCTAGTGGCTGCGTACGACGCGGAGAACGTCCGGAAGAAGGGCTTCTTCCACGGGTACACGGGGTTCACGGTCGTTATGATTGTGAACCATGCACTGAGGTGAGTTGGTTCTTTCAGACTCCAACGTTATGTTTCAGCTGTACGCATTCGGCATCTTGTTAGAAGGGATCCTATGGCTACCTGATGCGGAAAACTTCCGGAAGAAGGTCTTCCTCCACGTTTACACGGGATTCACGGTCGTCATGATCGTACATATATATATGATGCATCACGCGCTGAGGTGAGTCACTTTCCTTTCATGTTTGGATTGACCATAATGAGTGTTTCCTCAAAATGCTTGTCCCCTCGCTTTCGCCTGAAGGAGTTTGGATGAGCACAGTGCGAAGCAGGACGCAGGGCAAACTTCAGTGTGTTGCCTTTGACTGGCGAAGCTACTTTTTTGGGGATGAAGAGAAACAATGTTTTAAATGGAGAGTGTTTCAGCTTCATAGTCCCGGTAAGGAAGGAGCCAGGAGCCAGCTTTCCGTCCGACACATCGAAACAGGCGCATATTGACCAAGGGTTGGACGGTGCTGGACGTTTCCATGTTGAAGATTCGCTGCGTTTCAAGCATACCACCCTATAATCCACGACGTCACGGTTTGCTCGGTTTGCTCCTTGATAAGAAGGACGTTCCATGGTTAGCATTCAATTCAGTTGGACGCACGTCTCTCGACAATCTTAAAACTTGCCCTTGACTCTACCGAGGCCTTAGCAGGCCGATCGCAGAACTTCGCGACGTTGAAACCGCGGCGCTAGCCTCCATTCTTCTCATAAGACTCGAGTCTGCAAGGCTCAACCTGGGGTCGAAAACCATCGACATTGTAGAGTCAGTTGTTTTGGTAAACTGCAAGGCACCCAGCACAAACGGAGCATCTGGGGCGCCGATGTTTTGAGCACAAAAGGAGCATCTGGAGCGCTGATCTTTCGACGTCGACTCCGGAGCGGAACTCTGCAACTCCTGATCCCCTCAATTTTATCCGCTGTTTCCGCGGTCCGTCTGCTAGCTGATTCATCTCCTTGCCTGCGCAGCGGAAATCCCCCTTTCTCTTGTCACGAAAGATTACTTTGCCAAGATGTTTTCGACGTTCTTGGCCATTCCGTGTTTGAGCTGTCCGCTCACTAGCTGGCGCTTGTTGCTTCCATGTGTCAGCGGAGCCGTGCCTTTTGTCATGAGGTCTGCGAACAACATCGTCAGGGAGTACTCAACCTCTGTTATCATCCCGTTTTTGCGCTATCCGCTTGCTAACCGACGCCTATTTTTCCATGTCGGGCGGCCAGCCGTCTCTTTTGTCATGAAGTTGCGGACAACATCGTCAAACTGTTTACGACGTCTGTGACCATTCCGTTATTCCGCGGTCCGCGTGCTCATCGACGCTTGATTTTCTCTCGTGCAGCGGAATTGCCGTGTCTTTGGTCATGAAATTTGCGGACAACATCGTCAAGGTCTACTCGACGTCCGTGGCAATGCTTCTGACAACTCTTCTGTCGATTCCCCTCTTCGGGTTCAAGCTGACGGTGCCGTTTGTCTTGGGGTCAGCGTGAGTGTCTATCCATAGCTCTCATTTGTTGGGAGATATGTTGCTGGTCTAATGCTGACAAGACTTTGTCACTTGAAACGTTGCTTGTTTTGCTGTATCGTTCTCTTGTAGCTCCGAGATGACTGGAATCTTGCAAATGATCGCGAAGTATGCGAAACTGCTCTTGTGATTCAAGATGTTGCACTCTTACCGCATTCTGGGGTCTATTATAATCCCCCTTTTGAGTGATTTGACAAGAAGCTTTTGATGTCTGGGGTGGACGGCAAACATGCATCATAGATTGTACAGGAGGGTTACACCAATTGAAGTTGCGGTCGTCGTCTTACGGTTCAAAGAGTCCAAATGCCCAACAATAAGACGATATATGTATATTGCACCGGAATAGAAAGATGAAATCTTCCTCAGCATTCGGAGTTCCTTAAAAAAGCCTGGTTAGAGCCTGAAACTAACGGGCACTTAGGGCCTGATTACGCTGCGATCGCCTTGGGTCTTTCGGTGCGATGTGCAGCAAGGCATTTTCGAGATCCTACTCACGAAGCGAGGGCTGCAGAGTTTGAAGGCGTTCTTCCTAAGCAGTGCCACGATAATTGGACTTTCAAAACCGTGTAGGTGGCGCTTACTTCTTGGTATCGATTAGTCAGCCAAGAACTGTGTAACTACTCGTCTGATGGCCCTTTCTATCGCCCCGTCTCTAGTTGTAGAGAGAAGGGTTTCACGATTAAACCAGAAGCGCAGACTGATGCTAATCTTCGAACCTGTGCAGGGTTGTTGGCATTGCCACGTTCTTGCACTCGCAGAACCCTTACCGCGGCGAGCTCGCCCGCGTTCTCAGCCCCATGAGTCCCCCAAAGCTTGCAAAGCAGTTAAAGTCGTAACCCGAAGCAGCACCTTCGATACTGCAAGTCGGCGCTTGAAACGAGCAGATGCGACGTTCCTAAAGGGTAGGATTGCCGTCGATCTTGGGGCCACCGGCTGAGACCTCTCCTCTGTCGACCAAATCAAGAAGGGCATGATGAGCTCGACGTTTGAAGATCAAGAGGATTTTCGGAGCAAGAACACATCTACTCTAGCTCTCGAGAAAGCTAAGTTCCCTCCATCTATATCTAGTCCGTGGAAGACGTCTTTTCCAATCGACGGGCTTTAAGTAGTCATGAGTCCGAGTCTTGGTCGGACCTGGGCCCGAGCGGGTGCCGCTAGCTGCGCAGGTCAAAAAGTCATCAAATTGCAACCTGGAATGTTTAATTCCGCGTCATATACTAGATGATACTAATCAACTGTCCCGAGCCACTGAGATCGAACAATTGCGACGAGTGCATGAGCATCAGTGCGCTCGCAGGATACCGGCGTACAATCGAGGCGGCGGCGGGCCTTTGATCAATTCATGCACTAAGCTAGCCTTGGTACACGTATGTTCATGCAATGGATCCAAGCCGCCGCTATATGATTTAACCGTCATGCATGGACGGTAAGCTGTATATATGTGGCACGATAATCATTGTCGGCATGCACATCATATGGCCAGATCGATGACGGTCGCCGGTTATATGCAGGCTAATTCAGTTCGAGTCCCGACGACATGACAGCCGTCGCCGGGCCGTCTATATATTGAATCTTGAAAATTGATGGTTGCCAAGCTCCGACATCGTTATCAAAGCAATCATGGATCATCTATGCAGCACGCGGATCATGCATGGCTGATGAAAGGCAATTAGGTAATCAACGCGTGCTTCAAGAAGAAGGCCGGGGCAGGCCGCTCAAGCCAGCTAACTTATTCATTATAATTTCCTGGGCCTGAGTTGATTAGTTGCACGTGCCAGTGAGTTAGCCCCCTCAGGGTTGGTCCGGGACAAACTTGAAAGTCTCTAGCACTGTTTAAACAGGTTTGGCTCGGCCAGCTTTACATGTCAACGCCAAAAGCCGGACTACATCAATGTTCGCATTTTGGCTCCGTTGGCTACCCTTTGGAGCAGTCGTATCATGTGTTCCCTGATTTGACCGAGTACACAAAATCCACTCTAAAAGCAATTGGAGCCTAGGAGGGTTTTCAGCTGACCGCATACGTGCAAGTATGACCTTCAGGCCGCCAAATCCTTCTTCAAACGCACGTTTGGCCCAATGTCATTGACTTTTTTGCGTGCTAATGTATAGAACTGCAGCCAAAAGAGAAGTACGTCAGAGTCGAGTCCTGGATGTGTTTCATCTATAGCAGAAATGAAGCGTGCACACTTCAAATGCAGAATGTGAGCGGTCTGCGAATATGGCCGTTGTCAAATGAGTTGTGAGGCAGCCTCCTCTTCCGCAGAGCTTTGAACAGGGCTTTCTGGCTGAGCTTAGCCATCGAGTTTCGACCTTGTCACGACCTGTTCAGGGAGCCAACTTGACAAGTGTTCGAAAATGAAACTACGGAGCATAAAAGTTGGTAAAAGAAGTCTTTCTTTTTAACACAAAATTAGGCAGAATACTGACATGATTCTTAGCACAGCTCCACTCAGCATTCAAAGGGTCGGTAATTGCATCAAAAAACCGTGACTGGTCACCACAAGGATGTGGTGGCCATCCGCAATCACGCCAAGGGCTACAAGCTCTCCAGAATTCTCCAGAATCACATATGTCTCCGACATCCAGCGGCCTCTGCTCAACCACCTATAATGTTGGGATCGTTAGATAGGCTCACCATTGTTCCCTCGGATGAAACAGTCCCCGTACTTGTTTTTCAACTGGCCGTTCACATACTCTTCCGTTTGCTCCATTGCGATGTTCATGTACCCGTCAAGGCACGCCAGAACCCCTGCGAATGCAAACATGAAAATGCTTGCATGTGCCCCCTAGGAAGGCCACTGGCTGAAAGAAGACGACTGCGGGAGCAGGGCCATTTAGAATCGCCTCAGAACGCATATGCGTGGAAAAGATGCATGTCCACAGAGGGAACCAAAAGAAGACTCTCCTTCTTGACCACTGTTGCCGCAGCTCTGGCAGAGCCCCTGCGGCCATGGAAAACGAGTGCATGGCGCTGTATAGTTTGCAGCGTTACTCCCCTTTGCAGCAAACGCTTCTTTAGTATGGGGGGAGTCTGGGGAAAACCCGGTTGGCACTCGGGCCTTCCACAGACTTCCGGCTTTCGAGTTCTAATTTGATGAAGCCAGACAGGGAGCTGAACACTGACTAAACGTGTTTCATTCTGCCAGGCAATTGATGGTCAACTAGTCAGAACGTCAACCACCTCCACTCCTGAAGGGAAGACTATTGACCCCTTTTCAACTTTTCAACTGAACAAAATATCCTGTTCAGCACGTTCAAAGGGGAATCCTGACGTGTTTCAATCTCGGTGGTGGTATGTCAATCCGGGGCTTTCATCTCCTTCCAGAAATGAATGATTCTGTAAAGCTTGATACGTTTCTTCACAAGCTCTCTAACAGTAGGCACTTTTGCAGGACCTTGATGCAAATCATGGGCTTTTAGCAGCCGCATTCTTTCAGTCTGCAAGAAGCCAGTCAAACCGACGCGAACTGCTGTGCACCAGAAACATCTCCTTGTCAAGCCAGCGCAGCTCAAAATGCAAGATCTTCGGAAAAATGCAGGGCGTACCTCGGTAATCGACGCCAGAGTTGAGCTTCACCACCACCGGCCGTCCCCTGATGGCCTTCAGAAAGTCCGCAGGCGTCTTTGCTGTGCCGCTCATGGTCTCACCCCTCTGAAAAAGAACACTGTAAGGTACTTTTCTATATGCGATTTACTATGTGGTCTCTGTAATTCGCAGGTGTGACTTAAGACGATTGAAGGCGTTGTTGGCTTTTGCTTTCGACTTTCTCACGATTGGTTATTCTTGGACTTGTTGAGTCCAAGACTCAAGTTATCTTCTTTCCTGTGTTGCTGAATTATCCTTTCTGCTGCTGACTTTTTAGCTGTCTTCTGTTTGCAGCACAGGGCTCCGACTGAGTATTCTGCCCGGTTGTTCTTAATTTCCAGCACTGATGCTCAATGACTGCCGTCTAGGAAACATGTGGCTTGCTCAACTGTGGAGCTGTCTCAAAAGGCCTGCAATACATTCACAGCTTGATGGGGACGCTCTGAATTCTTTGAGAATGCAAGAACTTAGGAGCAAAATCCTCTTCTCTGGTCAGCAATGACTACCTCACACTTCCTGGTCCACTATTCTCAGCTTCTCATGCTAACGCCAATGGCAATGGAGCGCCTTCTCCTCACCATCAAGACACTAGCAAAACAAGCAGACAGTGCATGAAACAGGATGAGGAAGTGCAGCTTGCATCAGAAGTCCATCAGAAGTCCATAAATGCAGGTTTCTCTAAGTCGTATACGTGCCCTAACAAGGCCGATACGACACAGCGCATTGTGCAATTCCAAAAATATGATCGAGCCTACGAGAGCCTGGACGGGCCGAGAGGGCAGTCAAGCAGGCTCGTAAGTTTCAACAAATCTGGTCAGGTTAAGCGATATAGGCCGTCTGGGTAGCGCTGGATCTGAAATCTGCAGCGCTGGGAGCAGCTGGCGTTCTGAGGAGCAAGACCCAATCTGGACAACACTGTTGACATTGGCGCCATTGGCATTTGTTTGAGAAGCTTTCTTTGCAACATCAGGTGGCGCATCTTTGTTCCAGGGAGCAAGGCCAATGGCGCAGGACGAGAGGAGGGGCAGTGACTCGAGGGTTTCTGAAAGTGAGAGGCGGAGAGAGAGGAAGAGGAAAAGTGGCTGGGACGATCCAGCCCCTCAAGGTGATTCCCTTTCCTGCTGATTATTGAGTACAGAAATGGATATTGCGCAATGTTGCTTGGTGTTGGTTGTTACAGCCAGGATAGCATTCAGTAATGCTCGAGCGAGGTGTTTATCTTAGAAGATCCAGCATCCAGACTCGTTGTGGAGGTGCAGCTCAGAATTGGTGAAGTTCAATGAGCAGGCGTCTTACTTTGAGCTTCTCATTCTTTTGTCATTTTCACCTTTTGCATTTTATCTCGTGAGAATGCCTGGAAACATTGATTGCTTTGTCAACAACTCTGAGAGACTGCATTGAGGACTCGATACATTTTTCGGATCAAAAACGATAGATTTGCTTCATGAACAGATACAAGAAGTCCATCCGAAGAACTTGAGCTGCGTGAGTGGACAGCAAGATTCCAGTAACAGGAAAAGTCTGTAACAACCTCGACTGCAATTGTAAGGCTGCTCAGGAGGGGACCGCCAACATTTGTCAGGGGCAAATTCGTGTGAATGAGGTCGTGCTCAGTGGATTCTATCTTATATACTTCACAATGAATGTATTTTTTGAGTGCACGAGCTTACTTGTTGGGGAAGCCGACCGATCGAGAAGGGCTTTCGGCGAATAGAATCTGATCGCAGGCAGTTCTTGATTGCTCCTCACCATTCAACAACTGTAACAGTCTAAGTTTGAAAACTTTTCTCGGATTGCGCAGACCCTCCCAAAGATGCGAGGACCTCTCAGCGTCCAAAAACGGTGGACGACGAGCTCGAGGAAGGCGTCCGCCAGGTCCAGAATCCTGCCTTTTCCTTGCTTTGCGTAGCCTCAGTCCTCTTCCAAGTGCGATCAGAGTCTGTGAATCTGCATCAGGTGTGCGACTGCTTAAACTTCCCTCATGTGGATCAAGCTTTGGTACCACTCTATTGGTGTACAGTGCTCTTGTCGTGTCTTTGTCAGCTCTTTGTGGAGCCTTTTCGCACCCCTTCTCTTCACAGATCTGATCCTCTTTCTTCATTGCTAGAAGAGGACACTATTCAATAAAGGCAGATGTCAAGCCCTTTTTTGAGGCATGTATGGCCTCTACCTCATAAGGTCGTACCCATGCCATTGGCCAGCTTAACACTCTATTTACAACTACCTCAATCAGGATGATTCTCAAGAAATTACTTTGTGCGGAAATTCATGCGAAGGGCATCATAGGCTGCCGACATCATTGTAGTCGCAAGCAGTTAAGAGTACCTCTGGATACATCGTGCTACGGTATGCAAATCAGTAGTATCATATTCCATACTTGCTTCCCCTATCGTGTACCAGGTTTTAGCTAGGAAGCTGAAGAATCAGGTCGATGATTCCTTGATGAATGTTGATTGATTGCCTTGTGCTTTGATCCATCGTGCAGGCTCAGCTTATCGCGAAGCAGAGAGCGGCCCAAGCGACCGCTGCAGCCAAAGCAACGGCGGCCCAGGCACCCCCGAAAGATGGTCAGCCCTCAGCCTTGCGCTTCATTAGATCAGTTCACATGTGGTCAGGACAGCCGGGCACGAAACATGGGAAACCAGGAGATTGGGTCAAAGCTGTTTCAAGCAAGCGAGCAGCAGATGTTGTTGTCAGCAGAGATATCGTTGGCGTCTAGTTACACTTCTGAGGCTGTGGTCAAGCTGTCACTCTGGCAATCTTTCTCCTATGCAAGCCTGCACTCACAATTCATGTGACTTACACAGTCTCCTTTCTGGTGCAGCATGCCGCATCTATGTTGGAAGCATCTACTACGAGCTCAATGAGTCTGACATCATTCTCGCTTTCTCTGCCTTTGGTAAGTTAGTGTTGATCCTGAGCTTCGCTCAAATTTGGGAATAGTCAAACTACATTCTGCACATCGCAAGGTAGCGACGTTTATATCGCTAAAGTTGAATACCTTCTGTTCAGTCTGTTCAATCAAATCTGGTTCTGCAATACACGACTTCATCTGGTTTTACCTGAGCTTCTCCGGAATGGAGGAGCAGCATACCAATGGCGTAGGACGAAAGCTCTGGCTAGGTTGGCGAGCGCGTGCTATGCTGAAGGCATCGTATGGCTTACTTGTTGCATGTTAGGTCCTTACGGGTCTCAGCAAAACTATGCCTTGTCAACTCAAAAAGATCGATGGCGCTTCACCATTGGTGCTCCTCTAACCATCGACCAGAGAGCTCCGAGTGATCTAGGTCAATGCGAAGTCAAGCGAAGTCAAGTCGTAGTCTTGTGTGACCAGTACACATTTGTTGTCAACGGTGTTGAGAGAAAAGGTTGGACTGATCAAGGGAGATGACATGAGAATGTGATCCATCTCGGAGCTTGACACTGGAAGACACCAATCTTGCTTCGTTCATACTTGTTAACAATCGCAAGGATTCAGATAGCGGGACCCTTTGACAGGGCTGAGCCGTTGGTTCCAAGGGCATTGGTTTGGTTCGTAGTCCTATCACCCATTCCTGGTTGCTGGTCGCTCAAATCCCTCTGTGTCTCCCTGCAGGGTCGATAGCCAAGATAGAGATGCCAAAAGTGAGTCCAATGGATTCCAAACTGTTATTTTCTTTGGCTTTCTGACAGCCCGTGGTCTAATGCGAGCAAGTTTCTGCTCATGCAGGTTCGATTCACAAGATTGATATGCCAAGAGTAAGTTTCGATTTTGACAGTCTTAAAATCTCCTGGGGATATGAATCGCTTGAGGCTAACTTGGAGGCCTGCCTGTGACGCTATTGTGCAAGGCAGGTCGTCGAGCTCAAGACCAGTCGCCCAGAGCGCATACTTTGAGTGTTGAGGTTTTTAGTGGGGCTTCATTCGTTTGAAAGAATGCAGCGCCTCACTTGATTTCAACGTTCTGAAATCTTCCAACTGGACATCGATCCTTCAGAGCTGTTTTAGCAAACGGTATGAAGCAATCTATTGACGTACTGGGCCCTCTGAAAACGTCTTCTACTGGGAGGGCTTGCTTGATATGAACTTAGGATCGGAGGCATATATTTTTCCCCTGAACGTCAAAGTTGGTGGACGAAGGATCACGTTTTATGAACCGAAAGTGGTAGCTAGTCGAGGTCCAGACGTTGAAGGACACTACAAAAGTGCGTGACCTTCTGTTCGCAGATCGCAGTTTGGTGAGACAAAGCGCGAATCAATTATGCAGTGGCTCTTGTGTGTAGGACGCTGCTACTGCCAAGCACAAGGGTTTCTGCTTCATCGAGTTCCACAGCTCCGAGGCGGCAGAAAACGCGCTCAACACCATGAACGAGTTCGTGCTGGCGGGCAGGTGGGTTCCCGACTCTAGTTGCTGCTGGGGCTTTGTGTAAATCCTTCTTTCGAAGTACACTCGGTAAACACGTCAGAGCTTACACGTCGATTCTAAGCTACTCCAGGACCAGACCCTCAAGACCAGACCGATGCAGGAGATTTCAAAACGAAGTTCGAAAGGAGCCTCAAGGTTGGATGGCTGTCTGCTTGCAAAAGGCAGAGACAATGAGTGCTGTAAGGAGGCTCTACCAGTATGAAGCAACCTAGAGAACTGTGTGACCAATTGAAGACAGGACCGGGAACTCAAAGCCGTCCTCGGAATCCACTTGGAACATGAAGTCAGGCGAGGAAGCTAGCTGCAAATGCCATAAGTTAGTCACGTCTGGGTCAAGGTCATGCAGCGGCTGTTCCTTTGATCTTGTGACTTGACAAGATAAGCACGTCTCTGCTTGGTAGGCTTCTACAGCTCTCCAGGACCTATGTATATCTCTGCTTTATGCCACCCACGATTGACCCTCTCTCTTTCTCCTTTTCTCCCTCTCTTCTCCTTCTTCTCTCTCTTTCTCTTTTCTGTTCCGTTTAGACACACTGCAAGAGATTACGGGCAAAGCCAGCGCCACAGAAAAGCTCAAGCCCAGAGTAAGGGGCAGCTTGTCCGTCCAGAACGATCTCTATGTGTGCTGCATATTTGCGGTAACTCATGGCTTGCATAACTTCAGTGACATGCGGTTTCTTTCGAATCTGCTTTGGCTTGTACACATGACGCTCACATGGGATGTTGTGTTAGATGCAGCAAGGTTTTGAAGAGACCGATCGTGTTTTGTTGTCCCGACTGCAGGAAGTTGAAGGTCGGACGTCCGCACAACATTGCTGGCATGCCAGGGGGCATCGTTGTTTCGAGTGAGCACTGAACTCTCACTTTGTCCTTTGTGCATCCCACTTACTGCAAACAGTTCCCAACGTTCGACGTGTTGTTCTCACTGCTGCATCGGCCTTTTTAATATTCTCTCTGCGCATTCATCTGGTATCAAAGTCAATGACGGTGATTAACCACCCCTCGTCCATGAGCAGTAAATCGAAATGGGTTAACCTTTTCTTCACTAACCTCATTTCTTCACCCCGTGCAGCCACCCCTCCCACGCCCCAAGCACAAGCCGCATTCAAGCAGGCGCAGCAGCAGGCCCAAGTAAGACCTTTTCTCAGTCGACATGCAATCAGGGTCTCGGTTGCCTTGAGTCTCTTGGAGTGGCCTCTGAAGCAACGGAGAGTTAACTGACTGTCAGACCAATTCGGCCCGACTGGCGCTGTGTCAGCAATGTTAAGCTGATTTCTTTGAGCACGTCTTGGGCGCTAAGTGCCTGACGTCGACACCGCCCCTTTTTTTGACTCCACTTTCCGCTTAGTGACCTGGCGCCCGAATCGCAGGCACAGCCGCTGCCCTTGATCGTGCAGCGCAAGTGCTTTCAAGAAACTTGTAAGGACACATATGAATGTTGCCCAATAATGGTACCGACTAATATTGCACACGCCATCCCTTCTATCTAGGCCATACCCGCCCAACTGCCACTGTATCAGCAGGCGCAGATCTTGATCACTCAACGCAGTCGCTTTTGAGAAAGTCGTCTGAGTAACCATGCGCGTAGAACCATGCCGCAAATATTGACATTGCTATCCGGTCCTGCAGGCCATATCCGCCCAGCTGTCGTTGCGTCAGCAGCAGCAGGCGCAGCTTCTGATCGCGCAGCAGCAGCAAGCGCTTGAAAACCCGCACCTGGTTGCCCAGGGTCTCCTTCCGCCGCCGAATCCGGCGGCGATCCAGGCGCTGCTGAATCCGAGTCGGCCTGACGCTAGGTAACGTATCCTACTTTGCCACTCTTTTGTCACTCTTTTCTGCTTTCCACCCCACCTAAGTTGCCAAATCGACACGCTTTTCCGACTTGATGTGTCCTTCTTGAGTTCATACGTCCTCCAGAATCCGTTTGTTGACCTTCGATGATGGTGGCAAAGGAATTGGAACGGTGGAATTTGGGGAAACAGATAGCTGTCACTAGTTATCACGACGTGAGCCGTTGTTGAGATACCTCCAGCGTAGTGCTGGCAGTTGAAAGAGGGCCAAAGCTATTTCAGCCTGGGAGCTTCGGCCGCCCGTCGTAAGAAGCGGCCTGCTGTGACCGCACCAAACGGGCTTGATTGTCTTAGCTCTCAATCGAAGCAGTCGAGGGTCTGAGTCGACGGTAGGATTTGGAGCTGGCTCAAAGACGAGATGCTGCGAGTTATCAACACTTTCACAAGTTGCCACCACCTTTGTTTTGCTTCACCGTCTCCCTTTGGCTGCAGAATATACGTGGGCTCGATCTACTACGAGATCAGCGAGGAAGACATCAAGGCAGTCTTCCAAGCATTTGGGCAAGTCAAGGTAGGCTTTCCCCGCCGTTTGGAACTTCCCCTCATGCTTTGAAAAAGTCCTCCAGAAGGCAGGGAGGTGGCAGATTGTCTGCGACACCCTTGATACGCATCCCACGGACAGAACGGTACTTACTGCCAGCTAAGAAAAATCTGATCAGAAGAACGATCAGTTTCCTTAGACAATTTGTCGAGGTCATCGTTTCTATCTTCGTGCTCCTTCTTATGAGCTGCGTAGTGTCGTCGATTTGCCAATTACGGCTCTTCTCAAAGCTGACCGCTTGGTAAGATAATTGAAAATAACCGAATTAGGGCAGAACCTTCCCCTTGAGCATATACACAGGTTGACTTCATACAGCGATGAATCACCAGATTGTGTAGGATAGGCATATGAGCAGGACGCGCTTGACCAAGAAGTGGAGCAACTCGCCCCACAATAACCCCCTCTGAACAGTTTAAATTCATTTTGGAAGAGTCCCGTAACGAGTGTCTCCTTGCTGTGCAGTCTTGCAATCTTATCCCAAACCCTGAGACGGGCAAACACAAGGGCTACGGCTTCATTGAGTGAGTCGTTGATACGATTCATCCCATTCTTGCTGCTTTTTCTTTGCAACTCTTATCTGCGATTGCTGCATGCTATGGTCAGCAGCGTGTCTCACTTGCCATGTGTTAAAAGTCTGATTGGCGGTTGATGCATCCGCATTAAGGGGATCTGCGAGCCCCGGGTTGCTTCAAGCGACTGAGAAAGACGCACTTTCAACACACTAACAACCGCTTGGTGCTATCGAGCAGAGATCTCAGGGCACGTGTACGGTTTCAAGAGTCGCAGAAAGCAACCACTGCCTCTATAGTGATATCACGTGCTCTCCCTCGTGCAGATTCGAACAGCCGGAAGCAGCGAAGGCGGCCATCGATAGTATGAACGGCTTCGATTTGGGTGGCCGACAACTAAAGGTGCGCTTTTACAAACTTCTTTCCGCGTCAGTCGGTTCTGTGCCAAATACGGAAGAAGGTTCTCGAACGCAGATTGACGACCATTGCGCGCTTGCGACAGCGCTTGTCTTCAAGTGGAAGAACGTCCCTTAAGGTTTACAACCACACTGGCTTTTATCATGGCGCTTTTATCATCTGTTCAATCCTTGAGAATTCTGAAGAATGATGTCGCAAGACCGTGCTCCTCTCCTCTTCATCTTTCTTCCTTGCTCCACTGGATGACCATCTCATAACCCAAGGTTATTCAAGAGTCTTTGCAAGGCTCATCCAAAAGCGCCCTGTTCCAATGCCCAGACCTGGGGGCGACAAATCAACCTTCTTCTGGGCCACGTTTCACACAAGCTGCCGTTGTTATCTATGAAGCCCTGACCCGTTCTGCTCATCGCTGTCTTCAGCGTTCCCTAGTCCAAGGACTCCGGCAAGTTTCTGGTTTCGACTCCTACCATCTTTACACATAACCACGTCAGATCTTTTATCACGCGTTTTGCCACGTGTCAACAGGTGGGCTGGGCTGCGGCCAACGCCGGTCTTCCGACGCCGCCCCCGTTGCCGAATCCCAACCTTCCCAACATGCCGTTTGGGATGCCGCCCATGCCCGCGGTGCTACCCCCGGTTACCTTTTCTCCTAACGTAAGGGCCTAGAACCTCTCGCTGTTTCCGTAGACAAGGTGTTGTAGGACCGATCCTACTGGGCGACCGATTAGCCAAGGCCCCGCTTTGGCGGTCGCTACGAACCTGCAGTCAAGTGCTTTTCGAGCGACCGCCAGAAGGGGGCCTCGGCTGATTGGTCCCTTAGTAGGGCCGGTCCTACAACGTCCGGGTTAGTATTGTGAGCGCATCTTCCCCACTCATAAGCTGCTTGCTCCTTTCGCGCTTTTCCTTTGCGTTTGTGAGATGTCCAGCCACCTCGTATGGAGGTAAAGCGCTAGTGTCAATGCCCATTCGAGGGAGGTATTTGACGCGCTTTTGATGTTGACAACGATCGTCATTGTTAGTCGAGTTGGAAGCTCGGCATGTGTTTTACATTCTTCAGCCGCGAAGTTTTCTGCTTTTGTCATGTGATGTTTAGCTGTCGGAAAAGTTCCAAGTGGCGAAGGTCATAGTGATTGCGACTGCACAATGGATGTTGATTTCTCGATTCCTGTTGTCCCTATTTCAGACGGCCGCGGCGAGGTCTTTTAGGGCCACGACTGTTATTCAAAACACAGTCGACATCCCGACCTCCGTCCAGTCGCTTGAGCTCGGCTTGAATGGGCATGGGATCTTGTGAGAGTCGAGAACGAGTTAAGCAGACACTCTTTTTGACATCCCCCCCTTGTCTCCCCAGCCATTCCAGCCCCCGTTCCAGCCCACCCTTGCGCCGCCCCCCATGCCCATCGCTCCGCCAGTGGTCCCGGGTCTCAAACCCACCCGATGCGTGCTTCTGAAAAACATGGTGGGCCCGGAAGAAGTGGACGCAGACCTTGAGGGCGAGGTGAGGCTTTCACAATACGTGCTCTAAGGGCTTTACGGTCTGTGGTCCTAGAAAAAGTTAGATAGCTTAGGGTTCTAGATTTTTGGGCAATCTCCGCTGCGTGACGTTGAAAAAATTGGTCGGCCCGGAAGAGGTGGATACAGACCTAGAGGGCGAGGAGTGGCCATTCGGAAGTTGAGTCTGAAAATCTTAGGGTTAAAGAAATGTAGAGTCACGGGGGTTTGAGAGATATGCTTAAAAGCTGAGAAACATGGTTCGTAACGAGGAGGTGCACACATACCCGGAGAGCGGAGGTGAAGGTCCTTAGAGACTTTGGTTCATCTGAAAGTTTGCGGGGGTTTTTGAGGAGTTTTGAGGAAAATTGTTGCATTCAGGTGGGAACTAGACGTACTTGATTCATACTGGACAGAATATGGTCGGCCCAAGCATGTGAACTCGGAATGAAGGGCGAGGCGAGGTCCGAAAAACGTTGACCTGCTCACATTGTTTCTTTTGCCGCTTTGTCATCGTTCCAGTCCCAAACACGTACTGAAAACGTCCGGACCGAGTATCTAAGTCATCATTTTTAATGTTGGAAGAGCTTGCGGCAATACCTGTGAGAAGTGCCTCCATAACAGGATAGTAAATGGCGCCACCTGAAACCGGAGAGGACTCCTGCCCAATAGCTCAGTTGGCAGGTACTCGCGGCTTCGATTCAGGGGTGAAGTCGATTCTGCTTTCCATTGTGGTTTCCCGGCTTCCCTTCTTGTAGCGGGGATCTTCTCTTGCACGAAGAAGGCTTGCAGCCGTCTAAGTGAAGTTTAGCTTCTTGTGAGATTGTTCTCGGGGCGCAATTCTCGTATTCTCTCTGCCAATTATTTTAAGTAGGCGGTAACTCGGTGCTTCAGCCATCTTCCGTTCTTGATTCACGCTGCCGGCTCGTTAGGGGTAATGACCTGGCGGCGCGGCGTGATTGGCGTCATCATAGAACTTCTTTGTCGTTGGCGCTTTCTCGACTCTGACCCTGCCAAACAAGTCGACCTTTCCCCGTTATTCCAGGTGACGGAAGAATGCAGTAAGCATGGTGAAGTGGAGCGAGTGGTTATCTACCAAGAGCAGGCTTCTGCCCGAAAAGACGACATACAGGTCAAGATATTTGTGCTATTCCGAACGGTCTCGGAGGCCCAGAGGGCACACCGGTCACTTGACAAGCGGTGGTTCGGGGGCCGGCAGATCGAGGCCAATTTTTACGACGAGGCACGATTCAAGCGGCAGGATCTATCGGGATGATGGAGGAGGCTAGTTGAAAGGTATTGATTGGACAGTGACAGAGACGGTTACTTCATAATTCTGGCCAAAGCTAGTCGTGCTCGTCCGTCGGGTGTACGTCGAGTTAACAAGGTTCAAGGACATCTTGCGCGCGTGCGCCGGGCCGCGGCCTGGTTTTGAGGCGGCGAATGTCTTTAAATGCCACTGGACACACACACATACATGTTTACCAATGTCGTCAAGGAACCTTCGGTCGGAACCAAATCAAACTCCGATCGTTCTGCGCAAAGTTTAGATGACTCTTGCTTGATTATGTCCCCCACTTGGACGGGATCGAAGCGCGACTTAGTATAAATGCAGCTGCCTCTGTCCTCAATCAATCTGTTCAAAGGAGACCATGCATGGCATCTCGAGCTTCCCAATTGATGAAGTGACTCCGACAGTGGAGTTTGTTGGTCGCATGCAATAACGGTATCCGGGGCACTCAGTGAGTGATCCTGGCTGACTCAGCGCGCGGCCCACATTTACTATACCATGTGCCCACAATATGCCAAATAGATCCTGAGCCGGCCTTGAAACAAGCCTCGAAGCAGATCGACGGTTGTAAAGTTCACACTTCCAGGGCATGCAGTCGAATATATATCAGGTTAGTACACAGCCGGCCTGCATTGTCACTATACAAACGTACGTATGTATCGGATATCCGCGGCGGCAGATTCGCCTTTATTACATCGGTATAAGCAGCTAGCCGCCTGGCCTCCGCAATGAACATCGTCGGCCGGCGTTGGTCATCTATAACAGATCGAGGCGGCTCAATCTCTGATTGGTCGAATGGTTCCTTTCCATCAATCCTCGTTATCTTGTACGGTTCCTAATCGTATGGCATACCATGGGATGTGAGTGACCCGGATCGACCAGACTAATATGTTCAGAGTCTCTGCGGATCCTCGACCGATTGGCTCATGTGAATCATTCTTTACGTACTGTAATCGTCCTTCCTCTCTTGTCGGATGCAAACTTGAATCTTGCATGCATGAAAATTGATGGGACTATTGACAACAACTTGCAAGCAATATGTATACGTGATTTTCCGTGCGGCGAAATTGGAAAATACAGTGCCCATGTGTGCTGAGCGGGCGCGACCGCGCCCGCTCGCTTGGACTGGCAAGGAAGTGTTTTGGACCGTTTGAACGGACTCGAGGGAATGAAGGGACAGCCAGGCTCCGAGCGGATTGTCCGCCATGAAATGAGCATTGAACGCCGTCCGATCCAAGTGACATTTTCATCTTAGATACAATCGAGCTGCGCTCCAATGATCTTACGCTTTCATTCCTGAAAGCTAGAAACGTACGATGATAGACTGAATTGATGACACCGTTCATGCACCCTTTAATATCACTTTCATTGTACGAAGCAGATAAGAATTGTCCTCATTGTTGAAATTGAGAATCTTATCGGCGATCCGTGCTTAAAATATAGTACATCATAGTTGTATAGTCTGAAGTCATCCTGCACGAAAGACGCGCCGTCCGACGAGCTGCCCTATCCTGGCCGTTTGATTGAATGCACATGAGCTCCGCCCCTCGTTTTTACATAGATGGTACTAAAAACGGTGCCCGCTTCTATCAGAATCTAGGTCCGAGAAGAGACTATGCCCCCGGCATTGGCACAGTGCGTTCAGACTCAGGATCAATCGGAAGCGGTCTTCGATCATTCCCGGGTAATCTCTGATTTTGAAGTCCTTGATGTATCAATCCTCAAGCACGTCACAAGCGAAGAAGGTTCATAAGCGGTCAGCCGACCGATCCTTTGCGTCTCCAATCTCGCTATTCCACCCCAGTCATTGCGTCTAGTTAAATGTTAATTTAATTAGGGTTAGTAGTTCTCAGTTAGTGTTCGTGCATAGCGGGTTTGCAATTCGCAGCGATCTCTGGCTTGCTCTGTGCACGTCCTGTGTACGTAGCAACCTCCATTTTACATTTGACTACGATTGTTTTATTCAAACCTTTACAATCCTAAGGCAATTGATTTCTGATGATTAGCAACATTATTTTAAGAATACACTCAATCTATGTAAACTTTATCGTCAATCAAACAACAAAGCCACAAGAAACTTTCAATCCTCAGAGCTTATTGCCGGCGGCCCCCCAACCCTTGGCCGCCCGGGTTACCCGACGAATCAGCCACGAACCGGTTGAGCGCTCCCTGGAGATAATTAGACAAATGGGGCGGCCGGGAAACTGCTACGGTGCGCTCCTTGACTTCCCTCCCTTGCGACATAGGGACCGGGTTGATCGAAACCGGCTGAGAAACCCCGCTGAAAACCGGGTTAGCAGCTTCAACTGGGTTACCAGCCGGGTTTTCAGATGGGTTAACGACGGGGTAAGCGTACTGCCCAAGCCAGGAGTTTTCGAGCTCTCTCAGAGCCGCGGTCTGACCTGGTCGCTTTCCATACGGGACATCCTGGAACGGGTTAAGTTGACCCGGGGACTCGGCCTCACCGGGCAATTCAAACCATGTAGGCGGAGCGCTGCGCGCGCGCGCGCGCTTCCTTCCCGGCTCGCCTTCCGCACCTCCCGGGCGCTTATGGGCCCCGGCCAGAACCGGTTCGGTTAAGGACTGGGAGCGTTCGGGTCGGGGCTGTGATAACACCTGGGTTAGTGGGCGGTTGGACGGAAACCCCGGGTAGTTAGTTTGGGTTTCCGGGGAGTCAGTCGCCGCAAGCTCAGGACATAACGTCAGGGGCTTCGAGTGCGACACCGACCGGGTTGGAGGGTAACCCGGGTTAAGAATGGTTTCCGCCCGGTTGAAGGGGCGGGTTAGATACCCGTCTGATGGGAGAGAACCGTAGTACCGGGGTGCGGGGTTGTCGCTAACCGGTGAGGAGTAACCCGGGGGAGATGACTGCACTTGAGGCGGGGAGTGCCCTCCGACTGATTGTTGCTGACCCAGGTAATGCCCGGACGAGGGAGCGGGGTCGAAAGACTGAGCGTTGTGGTAGTGGTAGTGGTTAATCACAATCGGCTGCCCCGGAAACGCGCGGGTTATCGCCGTAACCGAGTCACCCTGACCGGGGAACGGCGCGCTTGTCCAGGGAGGGATCCCTCCGGGCGAAGCAGACGGCTGGAAGCCCTCAAACGGGGACGGTTCAGGGGCGGGAAAGCTTTCAGCTGGCCACCCAGAGAGTTCACCCGATGAGGGGGGAAAAGCGGCGGGAGTTTGCCCCCCAGAAAAGTGACCAGGGAAAGACTGCCAGGACGTGTCGGGTGCACGGTAAGCCTCGTCGAGCAGACACTCCAGCGTTGAGGGGCCGTCGGTTGACATCGCCTGCTGGCCCTTGGCGAACCCGAAGCCGCCACGTGGCTCGACAGGGGAAGGCCACGCGAAACCAGATTCGTTCTCCATCTGCCCGGTTGTCAGTCCCCCAGTCTAACTCTTCAATGTTGAGGTTGGCATGGTCATGTAGCCTGAAGAAGAAAAGGACCGTGTCTGGTGGTCAGGGCTTTCGCTGGATCCGTCGAAACCTGGAAGCAGGTAAGTTTGAATCGGGTAAGTCGACAGAGCCGAAGAAGATCTCTGCTCAGACTTCAATCAAGCCCTGCTAGATTTTGCAAAACCTTGAATTGATGGAGGAGTAGGAACACTCCCGCGCCCAATATCCGTTTGAAACCGAAGCTGAGCTGGTTGGATTGGTGTGCCAGGACAGAAAGAAAGGACTAACCGGAGAGCAGAAGGATTGATTGAGAAGCAATCAAGAAGATCTATCTTGTTTTTGCATAGAAAGTTGACTCGCAAAGGAGCCTGCATCAGAAGGAATCGTTTATGCAGACTCTGAACTCTTCAGGATCTTATCAGTTGTTTCCTGATCATATATCCGGAGATTGAGCCCTCAGGTTGACTCTCGAAGGCACATTCCCTTCAGCAGTCTTAGAATGAAAGCACAAAGAAGAGCTCATCTCAATCGTGCACTTGGCAACCTCGAGGCGCAAACCCAAGAAGAAAAGTCATGAAGGACGATCTTCTCATCTGAGTAGCTCTGGAATTGGAATGATATCTTGTATTCTGGACAAAAGAGGCTGTCGAGCTTGAATCTTTCTAGCTAACTTTGACACACTTGAGATTAGAGTCTCGGCCTTGGAGTACGAGTTTAACCCCATTGCGGAAAAGCAGATGACCAACAAAGTCGAGAGAAAAGATCGAGGTGTCAAAGCGGGATTTCCAAAATCCTTCCACCTCGATAGAAGTTCGCCTCAATTGAGGCGCTCGTGATCAGATTGTCTACCCTTTGAATTAAAGTAACCTTCTGGATGAAAAGCTTCGCGCACCGCTTGTGATGATTGTGAGCGCTATTCAACTGAATGAATGGTTGCGGTCTGCCCACAGATACGGTTACGTTTTATTGGACTCCCATTCTTTTGCGGCACTTTCTGGTGCTTTTCGGACACCTTCAAAACGCCAGGCCGCTGGTTATTGTCTCGCTTTTACGGGAGCCTTCCGGCCCATGCTTTCGTTGGCAACTCACGGAATCCTTTTCGGTGGCGTTTGGTGACGTCATCTACACGTAAACATTGGAATGGTTCAAGGTGCGTTCTGCAACCACAGAGGAACAGTGCATTCATTAACACAGGAGGTTTTGGCCCGTAACGATGATGGTTATGGGCTGGCTATGGGCTGGTTCCAAAGTGGTTCATTGTCCAATACCTAGCCAGACTTGGGCGGTAACCAGCCTTGAAGCAAGGTGAGAGCCGGGTCATCTGTCCAATACCCTGAGCCTCGAGTCTGGTTATCAGCATGGTTAGCAGCCAGAACCTCCTGTGATATTTGAAAGAAGATCAATTGGGGAAGCTCTGAAGCTGTGGGTTGGGTTAAGGGTGGGGGGATGTCTTTGAAAGCTTTGCAAGAGGGGGTTTGCACGGAGGAGTCCTTAGTGGAACCTTGTACAGCGGAGACGTTGTTATAGAGGAAAGACTTTCAGTAAGCCCTTTGCAATTCAGGCCTGATACATTGAAGGGAAGATTCAGGAAGTTGCCTGAATATTCTTGCAATGGGCACCTCAGCCCTTTGAGAAATTTGGCTTTTTCAGAGCTGATGCAGTTCATACAAGCTTGTGCACTATGAACACACTGCCAATCTTTTTGTGGGTTCATCAACTCACATCAAACTAGAGAGAAAAGCAAGGCGTCTTAGGAAACTCAGACATTTGACAGTCAGTGCAAGGATTCCAAAGTGGTGGTTGAAGCGTCTTACCTTGGAACTTTTAAGCGCAACGTATGAAATCAGAATTGATAGAATTCTGTCCCAGTGAAGAAAGGCTTTGTCACTTGCCACCAGCCCAATTGGGCAGTTACATTCACCGGGATTGCCTAGATCCAAGGGCCTGCGGGTACGGAACCTCCTGTAAAGCACCGGCACATCATTTTATTGGCTGATATTCTTGAAAAGGATTGCATTGGTCGGTTGAAAACTGATACGCAGCGCTCGCTCAGGATCAGAGCCTTTTTTAGCCTTTATTGTCTAACTGGACATTGAGTGAACTGCTTGCGACAATATTCTGTTATCCAAAATTCTGCCCTGATGACTCTTTCCGAGCGCCCATAAAACTGCCAGCACCACTCTGTGCCTCTTTTGGATATCTCTGAACAATAAACGCGCTTCTCACACAGCCCTTTTGGACCCATTTCTTTTCATCACCTGGAGCTCCTAGCGCATTTGAAGATGCGGGTGCCATGACCACCTTATCAGAGCACCCGTTTTGGCTCCCGCAATTGTCAGCCCCCTTGCCCAGCTGTTATTCTGAGTGATTGAGTGATTAAGATCAGCCCACAGAAGCTGGAAAGCTCATCCTTTCAATTCCAGCTCCCAAGCCAAAGTACAGCGCCCATCAAACAAGAACACATTTTCGTCCTTTTCTTTAAGTAAGGCGGCCCACTGAGCTGGAAAGCTCACCCTTCTAGTTTCCAATCGCAAGCCAGGCCCATCAAACAAGAAAACACTTTTCTTGTCAAGCTGGATGAGTGGTAGCATCCAACATCGAGCAAGGGGTTGGTTTCTCTCACCGTATGGATCCAGAGTCCCTGCCGCGCCGTCCGATGTTCCTGCAACGGCCCCACCCTCTTTAGCCCAGTGCGCAGATCAGCCGCCGGACGCGCCACGTCGCAAAGTGCCTAGCATGGTTTGTGCAAATGGCAAGGTCCTTCCTCCTCTTTTGAGGAGTCGCCACTGATCGCTTTCATGTCAGAAGGCCCCAAGGGACTTCACAAGTGCCGCGGCAAGAAGAGTACTCTTCTACTCGACCATAGGTCTTGCCACGATATCACCTGGGGTTTTTTTAGCTGGTGCTTTTTAATAGCTCTGAGGTGCTTATTCCGGCGTGACTGACAAGAAAGCCTGATTCAGAATCTGAAAAATACTGCCAAGTCGAGCTTCTCATGACTTTTTTCAGTCCTTCTGCTCCTGTCGAGACCATAAGCTGCCTCAGATTACTAGATACTTCTAAGCTTTATTGGGATGCATTTACTCAAAGCGGTTCAATCAGGGCCCTTTTGGGTGTTGGCAGGCCGTATTCTGAGACACCGCGTCGATCGTCTTTGAAAGGTGATCCGGGATTGACTGAAGGCAGGTCATATGACAATGTGGCGCCAATGTTCTCATAATGATATGTATGAACGAGTGTGCGCAGTCTGATTGATCAATATTGCGCCATTTTGCGCAACCAGATATGGGGGTTTTCAGTTGGAAAACCATACTCCACCGCAGTTCCCAGTCTTCTACCCTAATCTCGGCCGAGGTCTAATCTTGGATGAGCTCCGAGTCTAATCTCGGGATGCGAGCACAGACGAACGCTCGGCCTTGGATTCTGTAGTGCTCAGTATGTGCAGACAGAGTGCTCATTGCCCACGCACACATTGCGAAGTTCGACGATATTTAATTTATAAAAGGTAGTCTTCATTGTTTACGTCTCCTTGTCACGCTTGTGAGAATATTTTCGCAAAGAAATAAGGCGTTCTCCTATTGGGTCGATTTCTGACAGCGTGTCAGACTTGGATTCGGCGACTTCTACCGGTCCGCGAGGACTTCGACCGGGAAACGACCCGGTAGACCGGGCGTATCAAAAGTCAAAGGAACCGATGCATCATGGTTCTTGTCAATCTTGATGTCACTGTCAGAGTCTATGTTTGTGTTGTCAGTATCTATTTCAGTGTCAAGGCTTATTCTCAGCTGATTCAATCAGCGGCAGCTTGACAGTGCTGACACTACTTAACAGTAACCCTGACACTAATACTGACATTGTGCTGGACTCCTTGATGAACATTTGGAGTCCACATATATAATACAACCGGAACTCAGAGGCTCTTGACCAGATCCTGAAACCCGCCTTGCTTGTTCGAACTTCGGACTGCGAAAGGATCTACCTACTAGGTAGGTACTAGTGTGGCGCTACTAGGTTAGTAGCTACTCAAGCACGACACTTTTGATCGATCTGAGGCCTGTCAGGCTGTCACCGTCTAACCTGCATCGGAAACCAGAACCGTCTCCGTTCGTGGATTCTCAATAATAGATATACAATCAGAAAGAGCTGAGGTTACCGGCCCTGGTATTGGGTACCGGCAGAAAATTTCTGGGGACTCGGATGATTCAAGCCAACCGACACCAAGTTTGAAGAAAGATCTATGTGACCGGCACGAGTCTGGCAGTTTACGTGGCCGGTCACAAACTTGCGTATGCACGGCTGTATTGTGAATTGTGTGGAGGCACCAGTGACGAGACGCTCTTCGCAGGGGGCAGAGACACTACCACTATTCTCTTTTTTCCACCTGCATTTGTCAAAGAACAAAGGTTTACATACAAGTCAACAAGTCCAGCAGCGAACGAATTGCACGCGTTCCGAACCAAGTCATGCGTCCTATAACGTAGCATTGTTTTCCGTGCAGGTCTTCGACAACGTCTGAAGTTTGAACGCCCTTTGAACGTTGACAGCTAGTCCTACCTAGGTAGTATCTGACCCATTTAATTTGTTTGCTGACTCAATGCCGTACTCTGTAGCACCGTGATTGGCTGAGCAGCCTTCCTGTCGTACTATCATTGCATCATTCCTCGGGCACCCATCTCAAACCCCATCAAAGCCGTGATATTCTGAATCGCTAGTGACTGTAGTATGTACCTTGCCGTCTAGCCGCGGCCCGAGTCGCGGCGTCACGCCAGTTGGTGTGAGAGGAATAGGTATATTCGAAGATACAAAGAACTTTAACCGTAGAAGAACCGAAGAACGGAAGTCGAGGATACTTATTACTGTTGTGAAGGCACGTAACAAAGCGGTAAACTGAATGGCAGTACCACTGTAGTACTACGGTGTGCGTGACACGCACGGCGCGTGCTGCCGGAAGATTCTAGAAGCTCGTTTGCTGAATCAAACCTTTCACCAGTCGAAGTAAACGGTCAGAGCTACATCATACCGGTACAAGACACCCTGATCCAACCGCCTACCAGCCGCCGGCGTCGCTTCGAAGTTGCGCAACTCGAGAGAACGCTGCTCGACTCAGTGCAAATCGTGAGTCAAGGCTCGAGACTCGAGAGTCGAGACTGATCGAGAGTGTCTAGACTCTACCGGTATACTGTGAGTCTGAAACTTTGAACAACGCAAACGTACGGTCGTACGGTACGGCCTGCGGTGCTTCGGACTCCAGGCTTGGCCAATCAGGATCTGTGAATGCAAGTACGGTATTGTACTTAGTACTTATGTTCGACCTATACAATCATATACGTATTATTAGCAATGTGGCTGACGTTCTTCCAGCCTTGATAACGCATGCAAACTCTACCACATGAAAATGAAATGATTGGTCATCGCCACGCCGCATTCGGCTGCTCATCCGTACTCCGACTGTCGGCCTTTACCATCGTCAACCAATAATGACAACCTGAAGCCGGCCGCGAGCCGTCAAGCCCGCCAAACGTCGATCAGCCGACGAAACTGCAAACCTGGGCCCCGGCCCACTCAACTGAGGGGCGTCTGCCGAGAAGCCGACAGAATGGTGTTTGGATGACACACCGACCGGTTCAGAGTTCCAAGGCTTCCAGCGGACGGACCGAGAAAAGTCGGCCTGGGAGCCGACGAAATTAAAACTCCGTGTCGAACGCTGATCGGCACAGCGAATTATTGCACAATGCAGCCGCGATCTCGTCAGTGCACACGTCATCCCGAATTTTAGGGGGTGACCGCATCCAACAAATTAAACTTTGAAACTAAGTTTAACCGTTTCCGGATGCCGACGGTGCAGTACAGGGGTTCTAGCAGGATTTTGCCCGGAGGTGCTGTGGCGCCCCTGGGCTTTGCCCCGGGGCGCCGACCAGCTTACCTAGGGCGCCCAAGCCCGGGCGCCAGCGCCCGGTACAATAGGTATTCTGGCGGAAGCTGTGCTTAACGGTTAACCGAGCCGAATTCGTGCATACCGGTCCCCAGGGCTGCCTCCTGTGCCTCTACCGTATACGGTACAAGCAGTCGGCAAAAAGTCAAAAAGAATCGCTGCCCTCGTTTCCAAAGCAGGTCCTATTAGGGAAGCGTCATTTTGAAGCGGAACCCCCCCTATTAACTGTTATGGGGGGGGGGACCTCGAACCGAAACCCGCTTCGAGGGTTGGGAAGGGGGGGGGACTTGCAGCTGTTCCAAGATCCCCAAGGCTGCATGGGGGGGGGACCTTTGCAGGTTGTATATGTTGAAGGTGCAGGGGGGAAATGGGCTTCGATGATGGCATATCATCCATTTTGACAAGCAAATGCCTCTACAATCTGGTACAAAATCCTTTCAAAAAGTGCAAAAGGCCCCCAAAACCGATGGTACATTCTGGTAAAAGCTCTGTGCAGTCTAATATGACCTTGATTTTTGCAATTTGCCGAATCTTGTGATGGGGGGGGGACCTGAAGCCTTCGAAAACTGAGAAGACAAGGGGGGGGGACCTAGGACTTGCGCCAGGTCAGCCTGCTATGATGGGGGGGTAACTTGGATCCTCTGGCGAAAAGGGCTCCGTAGTTAATAGGGGGGGTACAGCTTCAAAATGACGCCTTCCTTATAGTAACAAATGCCTCTATCGAAGCATACCCTTGCAGATTATTTATTATAATCATGATACTTGGCTAAGTGTAGAGAACTCGAGTCTCGACTTGGATTTGTAGCATTTTTAATTAAATACAAGTGCTTATCTCCTCCTTCTGGAACCATATGGGCTTCCTTTGTGTCCTGATATGTCCAGGCAATCGCTCTGATAATCTATACTTAGAAATCAGATCAGAGTTCCCGGTTGAGGCGGCCTGGATCTAGTACTTTCCAAGAGTAGGCGGGGCCTGCGGCCCAGGGCGCTGTGGCGCCCCGGGCTTCCGCCCGGGGGCGCCAGGATTTGCCCCGGGGCGCTCTGCGCCCCGTTTGGCGCCCCGCCAGAACCCCTGGTGCAGTACGTCTGTCAGTTCCTGTGCTCGGCGCCGCCGGTTGTTGGTGCCGCTAAAGCACCCGCCATTGCCGTTAAACGGTTGAAATGATTCCAACTCGAATTCCCAATGTTCTGTTTTCAGCTGACGACGCCTGATCGTACACAGCAATGATGGATACTTTTCAAAGCAGTATACTTGGGCTCGGGAGATGCAACCGGGTCCCGAGCCCCGACTCACAAGTTTGAGCTCCCGACTCCCGGCCATGCCGGGATTTGTGGGAGAGTTTTCCCGGGACAGAGCCTTCCTTGCAGAATAGAAGACCGGGGGAGGTTTAGGAACCGTGCTGAGTGCCCGGGAGTTGCTGTGTCTCAGTCTCTCAGAACGCCGCAGACTCCGACGGTTTCGGAAGACGGGTAATGGCAACGGGAGTGTTCACTAAACAGAGTGTTCATTACGATTGATAAGCCCCGGGCGCACAAATTACTAATGTAAAAAAGACCTAACGTAACTACCGGTCTCACGGGCTAAGCACCCCAACCAATCCTAACTACCAAACCAACCCTACCGTCCCCCGGTTGCCTATGTTAGTGAACACTGAACACTCTATTTAGTGAATACTTCCGTTGCCAGAATGGAAGACGGGATCGTTTACACTATCTGCTTGCCACGAACCGGTGTTTAAGCTGGACCTGGCCGGCAGAAATGACAGATGCACCGGTGCCGAAGGCACCCCACCGGCTGGACAGCCGGCAAAAATGCTGGCGCCGCCTAGGCAAGGCCGGCGCCCGGTGCTTTAGCCCGTGTGGGCAGCCGGTAGAAATTTGGGCTGGCACCGGTAGCCAGACGGCACCGGAGAAAGATGGTACGTGGCAAGCCCTGCTATCTACTAGGTGTGAAAAGCAGTCTGTCGTGTGTACGGAAATCGAGTTCGAGTAAAGGCCGTCGCTTCGCTTGACCATTCTATGACGTGAATAATATAATATTCGCAGTAGGTAATAACTTATAAGTATAATATCTCATAAACGGTTCCGTACAGGGGCTAAAATCTGTCGTACGTCACACGCTACAATCTACAAACTTCAAAAGTTCAAAGTGTCAGAAATCATCAAATGAAATCAAGGTACCTATCTTGAATCCCTCTATAACCCAGGTGTTAACTACAAGCGCGAGCCATCACTATTAGATCGGACGGCCTAAAAGGCCGCAAACGTACGTCCGACCCCTGCGATTGGTCTAAAGATGACGCCGTCAGCTATCGGGTCATGCCGCTCTTCAGACCGCAAACCCTTCGTCCAGATTTTGGTTTAGCTCTGGGCCGCGTGCGTCACCGCCATCGAATGACGTAAGCAAGGCTGACGGAACACCGCCGACCGGCCGGGTTCGATTCCCGAACTTGATTATTATCACTAGCTGTGACGTCGCCAGCGTGGCAAGCAGGCGTGAACAAAGTCTCGACTCTCTCCCCTTTGGACCGCAATCAGGCCTTCCTTTGAATCGACAAACAGAACACAATCCCCAGATACCGAGAATCAAGATCCCGACTGAAAGAGAGTTCAGAGAATGCCACGTATTGCCCTTACACGGCCGGACCAGCTTGGAAGCTGGGGCGTTTAACTTTGGAATCTGATTACGTCAGTCTTAGGCTATTGGCATTAGTATTGCGGGGAGAGGCTGACTCTGCTCTGTCAAAAAGGTAGGAGAGTGACAGACTCGGCTGACCTATCTTCTGATATGAGCCTACTGCTTCTGCCATCTAAGTAGGTACTTCGCATTGATAGCCCTCCGCTCTTCCTTATGAGCTGCGTGTGGTCAGATCATTCGTACCCGAAAAAATTGACGTTGACAGCCGCAGCCTTCCACGTGATTCAAGCCGTACCCAGCTAGTTGCTGGCCAGTGCTTTGATTGATCAAAGTTCTGCACTCTGGCGTGGGATTGCATCGCTTTGGTAGAAGAAGGCAGGCTCTACTTGCGCCATCAGTACTACGCTGAGGGTGTTATGTTAGCGCATCGCATTCACTTATGCCGTGCGCCGCAGATCGGTGCTGACCGCTTATGAGCAGCTTCATCTCCTGTACCATTCCTTTTTAATCAAGGTCAGAGCTAGGCCTGGTGTGGTGATCAGGAGTCAAGACGCATGACAGCTGGCGCCGGACTTGGAAGCAAGCGACTCAAAGATTTGCGGCCCCGCTTTCATATGGAAGCAGATCCCGGCGAGGTGGAAGCTCGGTTGAGGGCAATCTGATTGGAGCTCAGGATCTGGGGGCTTTGATTGTGAGCTAAGGTGAGCTGAAGGACAGGAGAGTAGATTAAGGTCATAATACTGACCTGATATCTTTGCCTCTACCATTTGAACATCTTGGGGCTTCGTGTGGACTCTACTGACCGAGAATCGTGTGGCTCCAAGGTGGTCATGTCAGGGGTCCAGGATGCTTTTTCGGCAGGGTTGCTTAGGCAGAAATTCAGATGGATCTAAAATGGGCCTTCGTTCTCATGACTCATGCGGCCTGTAGAGCGCTCATCTTCCTCCCTGCTACACACGTTCACAGCTCAGTCAAGGCTTTTAAATAAGCTAAGACCTCCTGACAAGCAGTCTCTTTGTTCTTGGGCACTCAGCAGGGGGGTGAAGGGGTTCAAAAGAGCTTGTGCAAGCATTGGGGAGGGATTCTTGAGGCATTAGGAGGAGTGCGTAGAATTCAAAAACTGGGCTTTGAAGGGGCTTTGGAAAGGGGTTTTGGAGGGGGTCCTGGAAAGGCCAGGACTTCTTCAAAGCACTCTTTTCGGTCTTAAGCGATTCTGAAGGGGTTGTAAAACGGCTTGTGCAAGCATTTGGAACACTTTCTGAGGCACTACCTGAGGGGGTTTGTAGGGGCTTGAGACTGGATTTAAAGAGGGTTTGAAAGGAGTTTGGAGGAGGTTATCATGCAGCCTGACTGGATTCACCTGCATGAGCTTTCTGGATAGAAAAAAATAAAAAATAAAAAATAAAATCATAGAATACATGGTGAGCCCTCCACCACTTTGGCAGCACTTAAGCACAAAGAGTTTTACTTGGGGGTCCAGGAGAGGCAGCCTGTGAGCTGTCCTTTTAACAGGATTTGGTAAAACTTTGACTCAGCATAGCGATGAGATTGATTCTTTACAGTAATTTCTTCAACAAAGGGCTGCCCTAGTGAATATGCGGGCTGATGACCTCATGACTGTATGCCCCAGACTTTCATTGTTGACAAAAAATCGGGGGCAGTAAAGCTGGCAGTGGACGCTTATTGGAGAAAGTAAACCCCCCTCTTTTGAAGCCAGAAAAGTGACGTTGGCAACCCTTTCTGCTCAAGGGAGAACAGCGGAGGTCAGTTTGTTTTCCTTGTTTGGAAGGCCTAAGAAAAATACTCAATGGGAAACAACTGAGCCCTCAAGGGACTAGCTATGGCGGATACAGTCGAGGCAATCCTGGGAGGCCGTCTAGCCTGTTGGGCTCTTGATAGAGAGAGCGTTATGAACGAAGAAGGGCACCTGATTTTCTTCTGTCCTCTTGAGATTTAAGGTGCATGAAGTTAACTCCGTTCACCTGTGTCTCCAGGCTGTATTTCTGGACCACCGATATGATGCGTCTGGCATTCAAGCGCCAACTCGCGACTCCGTTTCGAGCCGCTTCCAAGACTGCAGCATGGACTGACTACGATTATCAGCAAGTGGAGCGAATCTTCAGCCACAAGTAACACCGGCTCCCTCAGAGTGAGCTTTGCTTCACTTTGCCATGCCCAGGCCCAGTTCCTCAACTCTTCTGAAAGAGTTTCTCAAAGTTCCTGTGCGGGAACTGTATTGCAGTCACGTGTTTGGGTTTCCCACTCTTTTGTTCTGTTTCTGAGCATCTTAGGTTCTTTCGAAAATTGCAGTACTGCTTGACGTTCTCTCGGTTGAGGATCTCTTTGTTTTGCACCCTTGGTCGAACTTGATTAGAGACGAACTGTTATAAAATGACCCACCAGAAGCAAGCAAGGCTTCAAGAAGCTCAGAGATACATTAATAGAAGGATGCGTCCGGTTAAACTCCAAATGAGGGTGAAAGCTTTTTTCAAGAATTGGGGCTCCCTTTCTAACGTGGACGAGATTCTAAGGACTGAAAACTTTTCGACCAGTTTCTGCTCGATTTCGGTCGGCCGGTTTGTTTTTTCCAAATTCAGGTGGCGGTTCGCACGTTCTGGCGTTTGCCACTCGTGTCCCCTTCTTTTTTACTTCTTACGGTCAGAATCTTTGCATGATGAGGCATCATTTTGTGCAAGCAACATTTATACCTTTCTTTGCGGGAAGTAAGTCGGGCTTCTGTAAGAGACGTCGGTTCCAACCTGGCTCCGATTCGCTCGCCTTCTCGACGTCCTTGGCTCTGTTTCCCACTCATTTTCAGTAAGAAAAATGTTCATTCGCGCTTGCATTTGACTCAGCCCAACAAGCAGAAACCTCCCTGATCGCACCCGTTTCTTAGCACGACCACCCTCTTATCAAGGTGCTTATACCTAAGAATCTACCTGCTTATACATTTACCTTTCGTTGGTGATTAACCCTGGGTCCGCCGATCTTCTGCAGGGCACAGATTTCAGCAGACTGGGTAGGGCGTAATGGTACTCAATACTTGGCCTTTCTCGGACTACGCCCCCGCTCTAGTTGAGCCACGTGGCAGCTCCGGCTTCGCCGAAGCCCCTCCCTTGTCGCCGGCGCTTTCTTCCGACACACGTTCCTCGCTCTGAGCGCCTGCTTGAGAGCGCCTGGGGGGATCCCCCGGGGCACCACTCCTCTAGCGATGAGAGCTCGGCTGGCTCCGGTGCGTCATGGTCCATTGAGGGGGCCGACTTTCAGCAGCCAGAGAGCCCCCCCAGCGCAACTTTGTCGGTCCCCGGTAAGAGCCATGGACTTAGTGATTCGAACCGTCCGATCTTCGTTAATCACTATCACTACCACGTTCCTCCGCCGTTCGATTTCGGCCGCACCCTAGCTCAAACCCCGGTTGATGCGCACCCGATTGAAGATCTTCCCCCGACCACCCTACACACGCTCCTCCCGATGCTGACGTCGCTCCAAGAATCGGGCGGCGTCTCTAACCCGGTACTAACCCCGTCCCTCCCTCTCGACCACCCTATCATGTCCCACTTTCCTCCCCAACCGGTTTCCTTACCAACCCCTCTTAACCCTACTCATAACCCAATAAACGGCGGACGGACCAACGACGAGCGAAGAGTCAGCGTCAACGGGTCCCTATCCACAGAGTACACATACAGGCAAGACGCCTGGGTCGCTTCTCAAGGGATCCCCGTGAAGTCATCTGCGTGCCCGGTGACAAACCCCGACCGCCCACCAAAGTATCCCCCCATCTTCAGCCGACCCCACCCCCCAAGACCTCAGAAGCGCCCGGGTTCCACGCGCGCCGAGCCTCGGAAAAAGCGGGCGAAGAGCGGATCCGCCCCCCGGTTCAAACTTCCGGGCAGCACTATTCATTCAGAGGGGAAGCGCTTTCCAAACGGTTTGCCCAACAATGGCTGGCTCGGGCCGTTCTGCAGCCCCGTTGACGAGGTTTCCGGGTGGGAGCAGGCCTGGGACCGGCACTCAGAAAAGTGCTACGGTGATTGAGCCCCGGGTGCGTGACGTCTCTGGCGGGCTAATGGGTGCACTGAAGCGATTCGTGGCTGGCCCACCTTCCAGTAACTAGGTGGGCGAATGAAGGGAAGGCCCCGCAGGAGCACAAGCGATCGTTCGACGCGCGCGCACGGAAGTAAAAGCGATTGATCGATGTTGGGCTATGGGCTGATTGGAGATCGCACTGGTTTCTCAAGAAAGCGTTTAGCTAGCTGTCTAAAGGTAGCTTCAGAGAGATACGAGTCTCAGCTCGGGGCAGGAAGCAGCATATCGAGCTGTCGGAATGGTGTTAAAGGGGAGTCTGAAACGATGGGTTGGTTTGAGATCGTCGAGTCGCTTTGCTAATGTAGAGTGTAAGCTTTTGCGTAGTGAGGAACTAGTTTAATTAGTCATATGTGCTGCACAGGGCGAGGCTTTGAGGCTGTTAAAAGGGATCAGCTTAGTAGCTAATCAGGGCGGCTATCCAAACTACGTCAATAATGCAAGTTTGAAGAACGGCGTGTGTGTAAGGAGAATGCTTGGAGGCGCGCGGTCAAACAAAGAAGCAGCCCAGTTCTCCGGATGTAAAGTACTAACTTCGGTTCTAATCTAAAAGACATAATGACATTCAGAAAGACATATCTTGTAGCTTTAACCGAACAGCGGACGTCGGGACTTGTAGACGCGTTGAGTGGACTCGAAGATTTGTACGATAGTGACCAAGACTTCCTCGCTGCAAAGACTTCCTACCAAATTCATCTAGGGCGCAGTGTTTTATTATAACGTTCAAATCTTACAAGTGTGAAACCCAATGCAATCATACTAAGAGATTAATGGGGGCCGACGCAAACGATTCTTGACGTGCGCCGCCAATCATGGTCGACGGTTGAGTCAGTCCTGCCAGCTGGTCGTAGAAAGGAAGTATGTGTTCGGTCCCGGTCCGGATTGCTTAAGCCGCGTCACTAACGGGGTGCATGAGTACGTCAGTTGCATCGGACCGTGGGCTAGTTTTGAGCTCAATGCAGTCGGTTTCTGCATGCGGATAGCCATATACTTGTGCACGAGCTTGCAAATTGCCGGATCGAGGAGGAAACTAAACTCAAAGTCACCCCGGATTTGTTGCGACCGTCTCGTACTGCGTACGGGGACAGAATTCATCCGAAAGCCTTCGCATGGCCGTTCTGAATGACGTTCAGCATTGCATCCGACACCTGTGCAGGCAAAGTCTGGGCGGCCGCCAACGCGCACAACGACCATACTCCGCCACAGAGTAGCTATGAAGTCATTACATCATTGCGAAGCCGCCCTGTCACTCCGAGTGACCATATAATCATGAACCTGCATGAGCCGGCTTGCATCACGACTGATAGCCCACAGGCCCCAATTGGTTGGACCTGAAATTTGGGTCACTGACATTTGCGATCGGATAGACTCACGGACGAAACGGCCCTAAATTACTTATGTTGAAAAGATGGCGGCAGCCGAGGGGCCGGGCCGCCCGGTCGCGGACTGGCGGTCCCCGCTCGCCATGGCTCCAGTGACGTAGGGTGGCGAGACGGGCTTGGGTCGGAGTTTTCTATTGTGCGGCAGGACTCCGAATCGAGTCAGCTTCATGCACTACCGTATCTCCAGTATGTACCGCTGATCCATCATCATTATAAGTGCCGCAAAGTAGCTGACTGTTGCAGCAGCATGCGCGGGTAGCTAGGTACTAGCCATAGTTTCTTCCGCACTTCGATGTTTCATCAAGCCGTTACAGGTTAAGAACAAGCCGGCAAGCATACTGCATGGCTCATGACGCGACCTGCGCAACTGATGCTCACAGATGCAACCCAGAGCGCCTCGATGCACTGTGCTGGCAGCGCGCGCGGCCTGAAAAGCCCACGTACAGGCTACAGCATATAATCATGGCATGACGGTCCGATGGTCCGATCCGGACGGGGCGCGAGCGGCCCGCCGCCCGCCGACCGTCAGGCTGACGCGCCGGCCCCGGCGGCTCCGGCGAGTATGACGGGGCGGCGGCCGCCTCAGGAGTCGGTGACGATTACCGGTCGGCTCGCAGTGACCGTTCGTTTCTTCGAAGAGTCACGGTCGGCCGGGCCGGTTGTCAAAGTTGCGCGGGGGGGCTTATCACCGAGAAATTGCCATTGCCATATTTCTTCGGTGATGTCTATCGGAAGCTGCCGTAAGGCTCTTGACTGCCTGCTACCTGGCAGCTCTTTGACTGGACGTGATACGGCTGTAGAGAGACGCATGCGCAGGGCAGTCGTCAGGACCCGGCCTCTACAAGTTGCTTCAGAGAACGGCTGTTTGGGGATCTGCAATTCGATCTTACCCGAAAAAGTTGCAAGTTACGTTGTATCAAACAAAGTACCATGTACAGATAGGCAGACTGCCGGTCGACTCACGTAACTTCCAAAGGTCTCCTTACATATGACTGCACATGAACAGGTGATGAGTAAGTATCCTTAAAAATACTTGTCCTAGAACACTCCTTGCCTCTAGTAGCTACATCCCTTAGCAATGATGGTGTGATTTGACCAGAGTCCTCGCGTTTCTTTTCAACGGATTCATGCACCGATTTCATTGCGCCGAATCACAACGCTGCCCCGAGAGGAGCTTGTTGAAGTTTCGAAGTAAAAGACTGATGCAGAATTATTGACCGATGCTGCAACGCTGCAGACTCTGTCAAGTTCGAGAAACTTTCCGAGGTGGGACCTCGGAGAGCTGCACCACATATGCATCTAAAGTCGCACCACGTCATACGTCAGATGTTACCCGCATATTAGGCTCTTCAAGGCGCGTGCTTCTCCGAGTCCTGACTGACCAGTGTCGCCATGCCCCAAAGCGCTTGAGCAACGCAGACCGTCGGACTGTCAGACACGTACTAGGTGCAACTACATGGCTCAGCGGATTTGCGGCCCAGTCGTCGAGACTCATCATAAATCAGGACTTCGAAGATTGACAGTACCTACATAGTAACCGCGGATTGGACGGACGCAAGGCATTGCCCTACGAAGCGCGCTTGTGGGAACCGGTTTGCTTCACACGAGCTGCTCTCAACAACGAAGGAAGAAGAGAGAAACAAGCATGATACAGAACCCTCAAAGAGTTCAACCGGTGAACTTCGCCGTGCACTGAGAAGCCCTGCAAGAAGACAACGGGTTTCAAAAGATGACCAGTATGAAAATAGACTATCCTGGAAATCTTAGACTATCCTGGAAATCTCAGTCGCTAAACGCGCGCGATCGGGGATAAGAAAAGCGGAGCAAAATACGCCTGGACCAGGTTTGTTCCGACCAGGTTTATTCCGACCAGGTTTATTCCGACCAGGTTCATTCCGCCAAACCGTAAGCGATCCCGACCATTGACAGGTACACTAGAAGAAAGGAAACCCGAATGGCCGACACACCGGCTCGAACGGACAGAAATTCTTTGAGGCCGGACCAATCATGGCGGAGGCGCTGTGTCGAAGTCTTGGCGCACAGACTAACCGCAACCGTCATTTAGAGTGATCGAAGACCAACGGAAAGTTGGCTTAGCCGTTCTGTTTCTTTCTCGCATGCAACCACGGCACTCTTTCCAGTAGGCGCGCACAACCTCGTACCGTCTGGCAGCCTGCGCACGCGTTCGTACAGTCGTAAACGGTCGTACAATCTTGTTCTTCGGGTATAGCAATCAAGCAGCATATCGAGCTGTCGTACGGTAACCAGGCTTACGAAACTTGAGTGACTTTCTGAGTGACATGTCGAACCTACCTCGACTTTGTCGACTCGCACAATCGCGAGCCAGAGTGCTTGCGTTAATTAAGTTTGCTGGGCACACAAGTCTCGCAAGCGAGTCTGCAGACTGCAGACTGCTTGTGGACGCCATAACGAAGGGGTTAAATCTTCAACCATAAAAGCGGCCCTGGAATGAAAGAGTTGGCCGATCACGAGCGTACTAGGAAATCGCAATCTCTTCCTTTTTCCTTAAGCCTTCAAATGGGTCAAGAATATCCACCGGTAAAGACTCTACAGTAAAAAAGGGAGCACCTGCGAGAACCTGACAAACGGCCAAGCTTGCGTCATTTATGTACTAATACTCCATCCACGATCATTTACCGTACTTTGATGCACGCTGCTTTTTCTGGACAGATAGACAAACGATCGTACTCGTTAACGGGCTTTCTTTTGTGGGCTCCTTTGATCAAGCAGGGTATGAGGAGAGGCGGTTCTTTTAGGATCTCAGGCCGCAAGCCTGGAGTAGAGATATGATGTACTAAAAACTTTTGGTGAAATAGTGTTTGAATTTCCGGTACCTCTGGAATCCTTCCCCCGGAAGTAGCGGAAAACTATTTATCGATACTAGAAGCCCAGGGCAGGTATATGTTACGAGACCCTGAACCAGTCCCATTGGGTAGGTGCCGTAAACCTCCATTCCTACGCTAACCCACTCTGAAACTAACCGCCGATCGTCTAGGTTAACCCGCGTGAGCAACGAGCTCCTGAAAACTAAAGCTTGCGGCCGAGGTGGACAAGCATTGCGGATTGCAGGTAGACCGTCAGGTCTCCGCTCGGAACTTGTCCTTTTCTAACTGCTACTGCCAATCTAGTAGTTTAGCGAAGGCACCAACGGAACGTACTTATGTCCGATCGCACGGATTGCTACGACTTTTGCAAAGTTCTGCTCTTAGCCGCGCGAGCAACGAGCTCATGAAAACTAGACTTTGCGGCTGAGGTCGACAAGCATTGCGGATTGCATGTAGACGGTCTGGTCTTCGCTCGGCTCCGCGTGGTTCCCCTGGCGCCCGCCCGCGCTGTGGTGCTGGTGCAGCACGCGGCCCGGTAACTCCGGTCCGTACCACATGAAAGGCACCGCGCTTTTGAGGGCGTGATCAGGCTTCGCGTCGAGGGCACCCTGCAACCCACTCTGGCAGAGAGGGGTTTTGGGTTCATCCTTGAACAGATGTAGATGATTTGCTCCGACCTTGGCATCAAACCGCGGTTCCGCCCGTTAACCATACCCTTTTCTGATAAAGGCCATCTGCAACCAATCTGCATAGCAAGGTCGCTCTTGATTCGAAAGCTGCGTTCTAGAGTGGGCCAGACAAGATCATGCACACCAACGCGATGCAGTTACAGCAGCTAGATTCGTTGCGCGAGGCGGCCGCGAATCGTGTTGCACAGGAGTTTCTGGCCGATAACCACGGGTGGTCAGGGGATGGTTAGATAGTGCGTGTATGTCCAGTAACCAGATTTGGGCGGGAACGAGCCTTGGAACAAGGTTAAAGCCCGGTTATTTGTTTGATATCCTAGAATCAAAGCTGGTGATAAAGCCTGCTTAGCAGCCAAGACTACTTCCTGTGTGCTCACCCACTCACCGTGTAATAGTTGAAGTCTTGCTTGGTGAAGCCAGACTTGGGCGGGTACCAGCCTTGAAACAAGGTCATTGCTTAATTCTTTATACAATAGCTCAAGTTGGTACTTAGCGGGGTTAGATGTCGAGTTTTCCTGTGTGATTACCGTGTAATAATTGAAGTCTTGCTTGGTGAAGGCATACACGTTGCGGGAGAAGCTGCTGTACTCAATGTCGGCGTCGTCTCCAACATCCTCGCGCGCCTCGTCGACCACGAGAACCGGCAGGAAACGGCACGGCCACGTCCGGCACAAGAGGTCGAACAGAAACTTGTCGCTGCCCTTCATGCCCTGGAAAACAAAGCAACCTAGCAAGGTCATTTAAAGAACCGGCAGGAAGCGGCACGGCCACGCCCGGGAGAGGAGGTCGAACAGGAACTTGTCGCTGCTCTTCAGGCCCTGGAAAAAGAGGCACGCTAGGTCAACGTAAGAAGAAAATGATAATTATTTTTGAACTCTAGCTGCTCTTCCGAACAGTCAGACTTGAGGAACCGGCTGGCACTCAAGGCCAAGTTTTCCAGGACGCTAGATTTTGCGGCTTCTTAGGATGAGAAGAGCGGACTCGGTGAGCGGTTCAACCTCGCTGCCCTTCTGGCTTTCCTTGAAAAGAGGCAAACAGATCATTGCTGCCTTTTAGGCCCTGGAAAGAAAGGCACGCTAGCAAGGCCAGCCGAAGAAGCACCGTTTTTTTCATCGACAACTTGCACCCTCTAAGCTGCGAGAATCGTCGATCACACTTAGGCCGTCCGATCGGCCAGCTTCTGCTAATCGGACGTTTCAAGGTCGTGTAAAGAAGGTTCCGATGGAGGTGATGGTGGCAAGTTTCACGCGCAGAGCTGTGCGACAATCTCCAACTTGCTAAGCCGTTCGATAGCCACGCCTTTCGGCTTTCTTATTTGGAGGTCCCTTATTTTGTTGCCTCGTGGAAAGCCCTGCTGACGAAGATGGGCACTGATTGAAATGTTTTTGGAAAGATTTGCAGAAGGCGGTCGGCTTTATCTTGCCTCCCCCACTGTCTCTTTGTTTTCGTATTAAGGCAGGCCGGTTTGGGCACGGGGTAGAGCAGGACATGGGCGCCGAACAATCATCCCACCTCTACTCGGCGACGGACGCTTCGACAATCTCGGTGTCCGTTCTCACACATCCCGTTTCACGGGTTACCTTTTCAAGAGGTGATTGGCCAGGTCTGAAGGTCGCCTTGGATTACAATATGCAGGACAACAGTACCCACACTAACCCCCATACTAACACCTCCCGTCCCAGTCTGGTTAGCTTACTATTCCTAACCTTATCACTATCTAGATCGAAGTTTTTTTCGCCTCACCTCCGGGCCGAGACCGCTCATGGTGTACTCGTGCTGCAGAAGGAAGCCCACGTGGGGGTACCCCAGCTCCGAAAGCGCGCGCAGCTCCGACGTCAGCTCCGCCGTCAGCTTTTCCGGCACGGCGTCGCCGCTTGGCAGCGGAAACTCCGACACCTGCGTGCCAGAGACAACGGCCGTTAACCAAGCCCAGTTCGGCGTTTGTAAGTTGCCGATCTGTTACCCGTCGAAGCCGAGATATATTCTCCAAGGCATGCGTTTCGATCCTCGTTTTCTTCATATCGTTCTGTTGGAGGATTGGTAGCTACCTAGTATGCCTCTGAGATGTAGTAACACACTTCAAAAGGCCCGTAGCAGGAACCGAAAAGAGAGGGTTTTCGAGGTTTCGCAAGTTAAATTGCCAGGAAGGATAGGTCGTGAGGTGATCTGATCATTGGGCACTCGATTTGGTCCCGAAGCACCGGGACAAGCCGATGGAAGGGACGACTCGACGGACTCAAAAACTAAATGACAATTTAAGCCCCAATAAACACCCAAATCCTAACCCAACGATCTACCTGCTCCGCACCCCTCCCCAACCTCAATCCCGAAACCAACCCCATTGATTCTGTGCTGCCGAGCTGATTATCCCCATTCAAACCGAGTCGTATGAAGCGAGCCGTAAACAGCAGTCGGTCCGCCGTTCTTTGCCACCATACGTACCTTGCCGTCTTCGCTCGGGTAGATGACGTCATCGCCGTCTTCCTGGCCCTCTCGCGCCTCCTTGCGCAAGACGTGATACGTCAGCGTCACTCTGCGGCCCTGCGTCACGGGCCGGATCTCGTGCAGGCAGTCGCCGTAAAACGCGGCGAACTGGTACAGCCCGGGTTCGCCGGACTTGGCGGCGAAGTCGAACGTTTGACACGTGTCGCCGTGGGATACGAGGAGCTCCCCGCCGGAGAACGCGGACGGCAGGCACACCACGACGGTGCCGATGAACAGGCGGGGGCTGACGGGCGTGTCGGTGTGAGGCTTGAAAAAGTCGCCCTCTCCTGCACCGGAAAACGAAACTGTTAGAGGTTTGTTACTTGGTTAGGGTTTAGTCAACGTTATTGCCCTTGGTTCACCACCCTCACCGATGCGGGTTGGTTGATTGATCGGTGCGAGGTTGAAAAAGTCGCCCTCTCCTGGACAGGGAAAAAAATCGGTTAAAGAACCCTGGTTAGGAATTCCGATTAGGTGCCCTTGATCTAATACTTTAATCGATACGTGTTGCTTAAATGAAATCTGGTCCCGACGGGCGTGTCGGTCTGAGGCTTGAGAAAGTCGCCCTCTCTTGGGCAAACAAACCGTTTAAAAAGCCTGGTTGGGGATTGGTTAGCCGGTGCGCTTGCTCTACCACCCTGATCAGCGATGTGTGTTGATTAATCGTTAAATGGGTCCGGTCAGAAGGGAGGGCTTGATTGCTGCAGAAGACTTCTTTAACAATTCGCAAGTTCATTGAGCCCTCTACAAGACGCGCAATTCTTCCTCCACCAGCAAACTCTCTGGCTTTGCACTAGTACTACGTTCCGCGCTTGAACAGGTGTACATGTGACCGCAAAAGACATTTTTCTTGACCGTTATGAATAGAACTAACCCAAGGTGTACACAGTTCTGTGTCGACCGATCGGCGAAGCTGAGACTGGCTGGATGAAAGCTTTTAACGTCACAAAGTTGAATCACGCGATACCCCTTGTTTCTTGGAACCTGTCGAGAGTTCGAAGTGTCGAGAGATGAACTTCTTTCAAACTGCTTCTTCTGTCAAGAATCTTCGGTAGAAAGACGCGTGTAAGACGACTCGGATGCACAGGCCTCGGCTGTCGCTTGTCCGTATTTTGCTTTCCTGCTTCTTGTTTAAAGTTGTGACTGGGAACGAATGTTTCAACTTTGAAGTGCATTGTCTACAAACTGACCGTAGATGTTGAGCTTGTAGGGCACCAGCTTGACCTCCTGCCCATGGCTCAGGTGATCCTTCACGGCCTCCTTCAAATAATGCTCGAAGACGGGCTGCAGAGCAACATTAAAGTGAGCGAGGCTTCAGAAGACGATTGCGGCCCCTTTCAAATGATGCTTGAAAACCGGCTGCAGAGCAACATGTAAAACTGAGAAGAGAGTCACGGCCGCCTTCAAATGATGCTCGAAGACGGGCTCCTGGGCAAAGTGTAAAGAGAGCGATCTTGAGAAGAGAAGAGAGACAAGAGGGAAGAGACAAAATTCTTTGCTTGAAGCTTCGTGCACTGTATGCACGACTATTGACGCTGAGCTTTTTCAGACCATATTCATCAGGTGCCTTGCGCACCGGAAACAAAGTTCTCAAAGCGACAAGGGCACAGTACGCAATCAACTGCAATGTGCAGTGAGCTTGTCATTCTCTACTTGTAATGTTGGGGAGTGAAAACAACACAGGATCGCTTGGTTGCTAACCAGGCTTAATTATCAGACCTGATTTTCCCGTTATTGGACAAATCACCAGGCCGTAACCTTGTTTCCGGGCTGATTACCGCCTAAATCTGGTCATTGGACAATCAACCACTTTTTACCAGCCCATAACCAGCCACGGTTAGTATCTGAAAACTCCTGTGAAAAGCATTAATGCTCTTGACGCGCGGCTCCCTTACCCGGGGATACTTCGTCTCCCTCTGCCGGTAAGAAAAGGAATATTCTTCTCGGCCTTCGTACTTGTAGTCCAGCTTCACGTCGCAGTGCGCTTCGAGCGCTCTCCGGACGTCGGGGTCCAGCTTGGTCGACTCTGTGAGCAGGTCGCCAAAAGGAGCAGGGGAGCAGTGCGGCAGGAGGGCGACCACGTCAAAGTCGGTTAAGTTAACCTCGAAAGAACGCCCTTTCTCACCGCCCTCGAGCTGCAGGAACAACAAAAGCTCCACGACTTTGGTTCCAATACGACATGAAGGAGAGAGAATGTCCAAAAATGGAACCACTGGAAGGCATGGCTGGAGGTGACTGAGGTGACTGAGGGGGCAGGGACAGGTCTTCGAAAGTCTAGGTCTGGTCTGGAAGAGTATAAGGCTATTGTCTTGGTCAAATCCTTTGCCAATCTGATACAACAACAGGGACACAGGGCGAGAGAACTCTTAAGCAAGACTGGTTAGATTGTCTGCTCTTCTACCAACCGGAGCTGATCAAACCTCCGTAACCGAACTTGTGAAAATGATAAAACCGGAAAGTTCCGAGAGACAAATGATGAAGCAATCAAGTACTGGCTTCTGCTTGCAATGTTCGAGGACGGGAAGGACTTGTGCCAGTCCCAGTCGTTGCTGCAGCTTCCTTTCCGGAGCGTACAATTTCTGAACAAAACACGTTGTGAAATGCAAGGACAGCCATTCTACTGTGTTCATTGCAGCATACTCCGGGAGAGACAATGACTTGAAAAGCCAACCCGATGCTGGAGTTTCTAAGGTGAACAAACTCAACTTTGTTTCCGACTTGCAAAAGCCATCATGATCACTAGAAAACGGCCTGGAGAGACCATGCTTTTCGACAGGAATAGACCAATGATATGCGTGGCCTACACAGATCTTGCAGGTGAATATCATATCGAGCACTTCTGACCTCCTAGAGATTTGAGACTTGAGATTTGAGACCTTATTTTTTAGACTTGAGATCTGAAGACTTGCGACCTCGAAACTTGAGACCTTGCCTTCGCTTTCTTTGCAGGCGCAGCCGCGGTCGGGTTGACGACCAGCTGCGCGTGCCTGACGTCATGATCCGGAAACCGATGCACCGCGCCGTAGCAGAACGCCTTCTGGCCCTTCTCAATAGACCCCGCAAGTCCCGTCGCCCACTCCAGGTGACTTTTTATTTCGCCAAAGTCGATGCCCAGCTTTTCGCACTGCTGCTCACAAGCAGACTCCCAGTCCGCAGGCTTCTCCGGGTAGTACTCCAGTTGCTCGGGACGGAAGGGGACCCAGCCCAGCTGGTTCCCTTTCCCGTCCTTTCTGACCGCCGTCAGAGCCTTTTGGATACTCAGATATGATGACAGTGCGGACGGCTCGAGAGGCGCCTCCATTGCGGACAGCACTCGACTGGCAGCCTGGCGGATGAAGGACGTCCGACGGCGCTTTGGAGAAAGGCTAGGCGCACCAGTAAGACTACCGTATTTGCACGCAGCTGAACAAGCTAGCTAGGTACACAAGGCCAAGCTCAACGGCCGGACTCGACGGCCGCGGCCGGCGCGCGGCCGCCTGCGCTTGCCACGAAACCCCGGGCCCGGCCCACCGTGCCAACCGTCGTAAACTTTACTAGTCGCCGTGAAGGCTCACGCGCGCACGCGGCGATTGGTTAATTAACAGGCTCTACTAGCTAGCTGAGAATCGAAACTAGTGTTTCGCGCATTGAACTGATGAATTCGTCTTGCGCCAATTACTGCATTTACAAAAGTCTTCAAAGATAACAGACGTTGCTCGTACTAGTGATCGCAACTTTATTGAGAGTTCACATATGCGCCAATAGATATCTCAACACTGGGTTTGTTGTCTTTATCAAAGCGAAGCGTTGTCTTTGAGTATTGTGGATCATGAATTAGCGTATAAGCAAATTGCTTTTGTTTGTCGCGACATATACATGCGATTTTTCGATTTGGTATGTGATTAATCACCGCGCGCTGTGGCCCGGCCACTAGTTGATCAGAAAGCTAGATCGGCATACTAGACGAGCATGTATGATAAGCTTCCAAAGCCGGATGCGCTGATCTCAGCTACGGCGGGCCTTTTGGCACTGGCCATTTAAGCCAGCCTGTGTCATGCAATGGCTTCGATGGAATGATATACTAGCTACCAGCGCGGCTGGCCTTGGATTTCAATACCGGAGAGCCGCCTGAGTCCGCAAAGCTCACCGTCCGACTATCAATCAATCAGATATACTTTGACTGCCGCCGCTCTCAATTTGATATTAATATGGGCAGCCCTTGGTAATCATTAGGCTTGCGGCCAGTACGTACCCAATCGACAAAATAATCAAGTATATGATAGCTCCCCCATTCCCCAAAAGAATTTGGCACAATCTCGGTGGCGCCGGCCAGTTGCGCAGAGGCCGACCCAGACTGTTTGCGAACAGAGCCTGTGACGCGTGCTAGAGTTGATTGTCACTGAATCACTGAATCATTCTGCCCGCAAATGGGGAGTTATATTCCACGATATACCGTACGTTACACATGGGCAGCCGCCAACTTAGTAGCGAACTTAGCCTGTCTGGTGGTCAGTATGACCGGACCTGTCGCAAATGCACACATGCAACTGCACCAAAACTTCCCGCTAATATGTCATGCACTCAAGCCACCAGATCAATGGTCAGGCAGTAGTTCGATAGAAACTCAACTAGCGACTCAAACTGAGTTCCATGGCCCGGAAGAAAGATTAGGGTCTGGGTTGCCCCCGGGGGCCCCCTTGCACAGCGTGAAGGCATGCATTGACTGGATTGCCCGGACCTTTGCAGACTTAGCAAGTGACCGCTTGACTCATTGAGTCTTGTTCGGACTAGCTTTTTGTACCGTCCTCAATCAAGCCCCCTTGCAGTTCCAGGTGTTCTGATCAAAGTTCAATTTACGAATGAGACTTAGCTCTCTTGAGTCTGCACCCGTCCACAACCCTCAACCCAGAGCATTTTAAAAACGGTCAAAAGTAAGCTACCTAGAAGCGAAGAATTCCTGTTTACCCTCCTAGCTAACATATCAACTATACTATAAAAGGCGGGTCAATGAATCTAGTTTTGGCCGCAATACACTAGTCGTACACTCCGTATAACCCCCACGATTGCCCTGGCAACATGTGAGCATGCAACACCCCAATCTTGACTTGATCTGCGCTTCTAGGCTAAGCTCAATGCAAGGCAACCCAAAATTGCGGAGGCGTTCTCAAGGGCGCACAACTCAACTTCCTAGCGAAGTCTAGCTAAAACTCAACGGACGCTCACAGAGACCATGTCTCTCTCCCCGTCCTGTGACAGGGAGCCACAACTCTTGGTACGGGACATGAGGGCGCTCGGCTGGAAGGGGGGTGCGTCCGCAGACAATTTCAACCCCCCAAGAGACCCTGGAATAGCCACGCGGATGCACAGTCAGCTTTGAATAGCCTTAAGTTCCCGAACGGTTGTGTAGAGGCTTGACGGTTGGAATAAGTATACACGTGTTGTAGGGCGATGATGCTTGCAACAAGGCATCTCAAACTCAGTTACAAGCGAAGCATCTGCTTCCCACCGCATTCAGTTTAGGGATGACGTAGAGAGACGGTGAGTCAAAGTCAATGGACAGCGGGAAATCGACGACTTTTTGCTATGAAAAGTTTCGAAGGCTGACTGCAACCAAAGGCAGGCCGGTAAGGGTGAATACAAACTTGCCTTGCAATCAATCTTGCAGTTTTGACCGCGTATGACAAGCATCAATACTAGTACTACATGGTTTTGCGTTTCGCGATCAAGCGTGATCGCACCTGTAATGCTGACCCACTGGGCGCAGAGCCAGCAAAAAGAAAGGGAAAAGGAGACCACGGGGCTGTAATGAAAGCGGAAAAGCTTACCGTAAGTGCCTGAGCCCCCCTTAGCGAGGGCCGCCTTGATTGCGGCTTCCGCCGCCGCCTTGGCATCCGAGAGCACTGCCGCGGTGACGTCATCGACGTCCGGGTGGCTCGCGGTAACGACAGACTGGGGAGGAGTGAAGGGTTACGGATCAGCAGTGTGGTGTACGTTGGAAGCAAAAGCAGCAAAAGCGGCCGGGAAGTGATATGGGCACAGAAAGTTTAAAACTACTTAGCTTGATCCAAGCCGTAAAATCAGCAGTGTTTTGTCGACCCTGAGCACCTGCGGTCTGGCTGAGCATTGCGGAAACAGGTGCGAAGCCTTTCTGCGGACGTGTCCTGGGCCCTTCGAAAAGCTCAAATAAAGCTTGCGCAGGTATGCACCAGGAGCAGTCGGGGCTGTCTGACTCACCGGTTGCGCAATCTCGCTCGATTCCGGAGCCGCTTCCTTTTCTTCAATTGGCGCAGCGTTCTCCCCGTCCAATTCTCCCTGCCCATTTTCCTCAACTGCGGCCGCTTCTTCGTCGTCAATGCTCAGGACCCCATCGGTTTTCTCGTCCTCGTTCGGTGTAATCCCGCTATCCTCCACTTTCTCTTCGTTTTCAACCGGGCTCGCACCCGCATCTGCCTCCTTGTCGACTTCATCCCCTCCCACGCTCTCCACTTTGGCTGACGTCATCGCAACCGTGTCCTCCGTTTTCGGTGACGTCACCGTCTTCCCAACCGTGCGTGGGACAAATTCCGCTGCGGCAGGGTTGAGCGTAGGCGACGCTGCTCCGCTCGGGGAGGGGTTTTGCAGTGGGGGGGAACCGGACGGTTTGAATTCCACGGCGAGGGGGTTCGGCCGGAACGGCCGCGCGCTCGGCTGGGGGCTCCACTGCGGGGGGGGGCTGTATTGCGGGAACATGGTGGGGGGGGGCGGGTAGACAGGGTGTCCGTAGTGCGGGCTGGGGGGGGTTTGCATTGGCACCGGCACGTGGACCCCGTTCACGTTTTGGTAGTGGTAATTGTTGCTCGGCAGGGGGTATTGGACTCGGAACTGGGGGGTGGGCAGGAGGGGGGGGTACGCAAACTGCGGCGGGCCCTGTTGGAACGCGGGTTGCGCGGGGGCAGGGGACGGGAACCTGCGCACGGGAGTGACTGGGACGACAGCAGGGCCCGGGAGGGGCACAGGGATCGTGATCTGGGGAAGGGGGGGCGTGTCCGATTTCTTGCAGAACGGCGTGAGCGGAACGGAGCGCTGCGAGGAGGACTCGGACAGCGCAGGACTCTCGGACCGTTCGGACGTCGTCATTGATGCCGAAGGGGAGGGGTCGGACGCCACGTGGCACGTTTCGGACGCAGGTACCGAGGGTTCGGACGCAGGTACAGACCGGTCGGAGCGTTCCGACGGCAGTGGGGAGTCCTCTGCCTCAGCTTCGGCCGCTGTAGAGGCGACCTTTTCAACAAGCGGTGCTTCTACGTCTATCTTCGTCTGGTTTTTGTCTGTTTTCAGTACAGCCTCCGGATCGGGAGGCCCTGTTGCGGCCCCAGCGGCCGGGTCCGACCCCTGATTGTCAGCCGCCTCGACGGTCGACAGGGCCTTGGTTTCCGCTCCGGAGCTCTCGCCCTGGGTGTTGCCTGCCGCCGGAATAATCAGTGGAGTAGGCACGCCCGGGGCAGTCTTCCGGGCTTTGGCCATGACTATATCCTTGAACGACCAGCTTTTCACGGGCTTGAGGCTATTCCCACCCCCCGAGGCCGGAGACACCGCATCCTTCGAATTTTCTTCTGTTTCAAGAGGCCCTGTTGGAGCTGCTGCGGCGGTTTCGCTGGGGGCCGCAGCAACCGAATCCTCTTTAACAGGGCCCTCGCTCGAGGGCCTCGTCAGAAGGCCGTCCCCGGGGGGATCCCCCGAGCTCTGCGGCCCGGCCCGGGGCTGCTCGGTTAATTCTACCGGTTTGTTAACCCGGAGCGCCGGCTTAGGCAACACGCTTCTAGGGGAGTGGCTGTTCTTGGGGCCGGGTTTGTAACCGGGCCTAACCCCCGGTAAACGCAACCCGTTCTCGCGAGGGTTAGGGCGGGGGTAACGGTTGCTTACGTCCCGCACAAAGCCTGCCCGGTTATGAGCACCAGAGAAGGCGCCCCGGTTTGCAGAGAAGTTCCCCCGAGGGCTGAATGCCCGGTTTTGGGGGGGCGGGTTTGATGAGTGGGCGAGTTTCTGGGCCTTAGAGCGAGGGGTGGCCTCCTGCAACGAGGGCGAAAGAAAGTTCAAAACTCCCTTCAAACCAGACTGCCAGTAATTATTGTTTGGCGCCCTTTTCAAGCGAATCGTCAAAGGGTTGAATAACAGTGACGTAAGCTCAACACTTCAGCATATACCGTAATCAAGGTCTGAGCTGAGGTCAAACCACCGGCAGTAGCCTCAGCTTCGGATTTAGCACAAAGTTCGATTCTGACGACTTTAATTCAGAAGCTATAATGTTCTAACCCCCCCGGGATTGTTGACCCAAAAAATTCTGAATATAAAGAAAAAAATCTCTTTCATGTGGGAGGAATGCCAGCAAACCATCAAGCAGTCGCAATCGTGTATGCAACCTCCGCAAATCAACGATGGACGATTAAGGACGTACCACAAGTCATGCCGGAAACGGGAGTTGATGCTGCAGCGAAAAGCCACTTGCCTGGAACGTTTAAGCGAAGGTTAGCAGGATTAGATCAGTACACCAGATTTGATTTCGCACAGGCGCTCGAGATCATTGTGGGATAAAGAAACCACCAGATGTAACCACCGCCATAACCAGGCACTCACCTGCCACTCCCCGTCATCCACCTCCGGCACGGCAACGGCCGGCGGCTCTGGCGCCGCCACGTCAGCACTGACGACGTCAGCCTCCTCCTCTGACGTCACCCCCTCCTGGCTGGAGACCGGCTCCTCGCTCTCCGTCTCGCTGCCCGTCTCGGAAGAGGACGAGTCCGGGGTTTCGCTAACCGGCGCCGGTTTGGGGCTAACCGCGGCCCGGAAGCGCTGGTAGATGGGCTGCGGGGGGCGCTTGGCGCGCTTGTGCGCGCCCTCCTTTTGGTCGGCCTCCTTGTTGATGAAGTTAAGCAGATCGTCCACGCTGCATAGAGAAAGAGAGAAAATTGTGACTCAAACTCAAATCTTTTTGACTCTTGATTCCTGCATGGAGACGGGGGCGGAAGTGACTGAGACGCCTTTTTCCTGGAAAGAGAAGGCTTCGCTGTTGGTTAACTTGAGCAGATCGTTCACGCTGCGGAAGCAGAAAGAAAAGTCAGAGTAGGACTCGTGACTTCTCCCAACTTTCAGATAAAGGACGGGAGTGAGTATATCTCTATTTTCCTAGAAGAAACATCTTAAAGAGGGCGTCAGATTTCAAGGCACACACGTGCATCTGAGTCCTGAGGGAAAATTTCAACGCACGGCGCACATTCCATCTTGAAATCTGCCCTCAGCGACCAAGACTGCGCCATGCGGCGCTATCTGGTCGCTGGAGGGGGGACCGGTCCCCCGGCGCCCTCTTTAAATGATGAAGTTGAGCGGATTGCCCAGCTGCTAAGTCAGAAATGAGTTGAACACAAACTCAGAATCAGACTCAGAATATATTTTAACTATTCTGACTATTCTCCGGATTATTTTTACCTTCTTGAGAGGGGACGGAAGAAAAACGAGACATGGTTGGCATGGAAAGCAAAAGCCTCCTTGCTAATAATATCGAAAAGGCCAGGGGCGCTGCAGGGGCCAAAAGAGCTAGATGCGGCGAACTTCTTCATTGTTAAAGATGAATTCTGAACTCTCCAAGCTGTCAAAAACGGATGTCTCACGTATCTTCCTTTTCCCTGAATTGATTGGTTCAAACGATCGGACAATGTTTGGAGTTTTTTTGAAGACAATCGACAGTGGCTCCACGCTGACTTGGACCATTCTTAAGTCGACTTGCTGGCAGTAGTGACGTCCGCATTGCATGTGCCGCTTCCCACTAGCTTTTGCTATTCTTCGAATCAAGGAACACAGAATTCTTATCCTCAACCCCGTCTCGCACAAGAAATTTTCAATCCGACACTCAAAGAAACTTCAACACTTGATCACAATCTGGTCACTTTCAAGCCTGAGATGACATTCTTCGTACCTGAGGTGCCCCTTGCTGGCGATCGTAGCGTCCGGTTTGCGCCCTCCCGTTCTCGCCACCTCTTGTTGCTCCAGCGCCTTCGAGTCGAAGTAGTCGAGCCACGCGGCCGCGTCTTGCGTCTTCAAATCGTCGGGGCCTAATTTGTCGGTTAGGATGCGGAATGTCGTTTCTTCGTGCTGCACGCTGAGGGAGTATGCCTCCATAAGCGATAGGACGATCGCGAGGGCGTGGTAGGCTGCGGCAGTCTGCATGGGGAGAGCGGAAGCTATGAGTAGGGTTGTGAGCGCCCTGTGGATGAGGATGTGGAAACTCGTTTTTTCGTGCTGGACGCTAAGTAGGATGCCTCCATATGATACAAATGAAGCGAAGGAACCCATTGCGAAGTTCCCTGGTCCGTTAGTTCTCCCTAACAGCATTCGCGACACCCCTTAACTGGATGTGGTCCGCCCCCAGCAGCCGCTCATTACATTTGAGCGCCTCGTGCAGGTAGCAGAGCGCAACCAGGAATGTTACCTGGAATTCCCGCGCAATTTGAAGCGAAACAGAATATAATGCCCTCGCAAATATTCAAATCAAAACCTTGCAGTCCAAAGTCACTCGGGCTGACCTGGATATGGTCCGCCCCCAGCAGCCGCTCATTGCACTTGAGCGCCTCGTGCAGGTAGCGCAGCGCGATCGGCACATTGCCCATGCCTTCCTCCATCATCGCGACGTTGATATACGTGGCGGCGGAGTTGGGGTGCTCCGACCCGCAGATCAGGTTGAGCAGGTACAACGCCCGGTGGACGTATCTGCAGTGGGGGGGTACATAAAGGTCAGCAAGCAGGGGGGGCGGGGGGGGGTAGGATTCTCGTAAGTGGCCGCGGAGATGGGGTGCTCCGACCCGCAGATCAGGTTGAGCAGTTACAGCGTACGGTGGACGTATCTGCAGTGGGGGGGTACAAATGGGTCAGAATATTAAGGGGAGACAAACATTGCAACGTCGAGTCCTGAAGCGGCACAGCGAAGCTGATTGATGCGTGAGCACACGACCGGGGCAGAAAGGAGCCTTAAAAGCAAAGGGCAGGGTTTCGGAGGGCTCGATGAAGGGGCCCGCCCACAAGAGGAGGAGCAAAAAGATTAAAAGGCTGAGCAACCTTCCGAAGTAAGAGAACTAGGGCGAGAAGCAAGCAGTGGCTTACGAGCTGGAAGAGAGTGAAAAGAGGCCTTGCAAACTTGGCGAGCGAGACAGTTGCTTTTATAGAGCCAAAATTGTAGAAGAGTGGGGAAACTCTGGGCTCTGTTGATCGAAGTTCTGTGACTTCAGCCAAATTCTGTGACTTCAGCCAGAAGCATTTGTTTGGATTGCCCGACAAAGCCCTAGATTGCGAAGTTGCCGATGTGAATGTCGAGGTTTGAGCGAGCCGATTGCAAGACTGCCACCATCACCATTTGGCAAAATACAAGCCCTTTTCAGCAAAGCCTCTTGATCAAACGAAAACTTACTTCAGTGCCAGCTCCGTGTGCTGCAAGCGGTAGTAAAACACAGCCAGGTCCCCAAAGCTCTTCATGGTGTCCGGATGGTCCAACCCGAGCTCCCGTTCGTTGATGTCCAGGGCCTTTTGCTGGTAGATGGTCGCCTGGTTGAAGTCCCCGGTGTGATAAAGCACAACGGCCAGTAAGGAGTAGGCGCCGGCGGTCATGCGGTGGCAGGGGCCGCACACGGCGATGATCTTCGAGAGAGCCTGCGGGGAGCACGACCGGTCAGCAAAAGGGACTTCGCTGACGTCGGCGAAACCAGAACCACGGAACATGTCAAGTACCTCTGAGGGCATCGAGCACTGGGATCTCAAAATTGAGGTTCTGATCTCGTGTCACATACCCCGGATCAGTCCTTTGGTCGCGTCCAGAAAAATTAGAGCCAATCTTGAGAGCGTCCAGCTTGACCCTTTTGCCTGCTGCCTTGGCCTACTCCAACCGAAACGTGCGACAGATGTTCGGGTCATTCCACATTTTACAGATAAGCCCTTCCTTGACCAGAGAGGACAGGACCGGACCCCTTGGGAGGACGCAGGCAATCTTCCTTTCAAACCCCGCAGCCGCTTTGCACCGAAACTTCCCTCTTGCTCTTCGTAAGTGCGCATGAACGACTACGGAACTCTTTTGAACTGCACAGAAGGCCTTGAGTCCAACATAAGTAAAGCGGCAACGATAGACAAAAAAGAAATAAAAACTGGACACTTACCTTGCAGCCGCTCTGCACCGACTCGTCCAGCTTGCCCTTGTCCAGCGCCAGCTTCGACTGCTCCAGCAGCTGCCGCCCGTCGGCGGTCGTGCACGCGACGCTCTTGTACACCGGGACCATGCTGATGACGTCAGCGGCGTGGAGAGGGCGGGCGGACGCGAGGTCGTACTTCCAGGGAGCAATCTCGATGCCAACCTGAAAGTGGAAGCGATAATTGATGATGGATCCAACATTGGTTTCTGAAGACACAAGTGGGTTCCTGAAGCAGCAGTCAGCATACGTCACCACCGCCGTGCAGCAAAGGCCTGCTTAAAGAGAGGCAACCAAACGTAGCCTGATAGGCAAGGTGGCAGTAGAGTCTGTTAATACTCCGCGAACCTGTCTCAAACTTAGAAGCAGGTAAAGAGCCCTCAGCAGAAATGCGTCCAAACTGCCCATTTTTATCTTGCATGAGATGGCACAAGCAAGCAAGGCCGTGGAGAACGTACCTGGCCGGCAGCTTGTAACGTGGAACAGCAACACAGAAAGGTGTAAGCAACTGTTGGCGTTTAGAACCCGCTCCGAAACGGACTGGAAATGACATACCAGCAACCCACGTCTCCTAATATTTTGGTCTCAGAAATATCTCTTGAGTGAACGCTCTTACTCGCTCGACTTCCATCAAAGCTGCGCACCCTGAACCCGTAAAAGTAGCCACCCTGAACCCGCAAAAGTAGCCAGAATGGCAAACTGTGAAACCCTCACCTTGTGGCACAACCCTCGCAAAACCTCCAGCTTGCGCAGCCTGCTGCGGGCGTTCTCGGGAAGCTTGTAACCGTAATGCAACTCGACGAACTTCTTGACCCACTGCCACGTGTCAGCAGCTAGAGGGCCCTCGCCCAAGAAGGCGCTCAGCCCGGATGCCAGGACGGAGGCGAGGAGGGAGAACTTCGGACAGGCGGCCACGGCGGCCCTGGAGAGAAAAGGGGAGTTAGATACCACGACTTGAGGTTAGGACGAGGGTTACAGTTAACATTTTGGACGCTAGGACGGAGGCAAGGAGCAAAAACTTCGGACAAGCGGCCACGTCGCCCCTGGAGAGGGAGGGGTTTCAGTTTTAAATTCTGGGCTCGGATGAGGGCTGTTTTTGGACGTCAGCAACGAGACGCCAGGACGGCGTCGCGGAGGGAAACCTTTGGACAGGCGGCCACGGCGGCCCTTAAGAGGGAGGGGTTCCGGGTTTAAAATTTGGGGTTCGGATGAGGGTCAAGATTGGACGTCAGCGGCAAGACGCCAGGCCGGAGGCTCGGAGAGAAGAAACGCGGCCATGACGGCCCTGGAAACAAAAGGAACTTCAAGATTTGGAATCAGGACTCGGTTCCTTTGAATCTCAGGGATTCACGTTTCTCATTTGACCTTTCGGAAGGGAAGTGAGATATCGGAAGTTCGGCGTTCAAAGGTACCGTTTGGTTTTCGAGGAAGTAGAAACGAGGATGCGACTGGTTACTTGTGTTGGTTGGATGACGGAAGTCTGGGAGTAAAGTGGCCACCAGGTTACGAAAACTGGAGGGGCAATGTAAGCCAGCGACTGTTCATTGGGGAGGTATTAGATAAAGCCTCTCTGAATGGAGACGTGTGTTCAGTAAGACGCCTCGACCTGCTGATGTGCAATTCTCAAGAGAACCGAAGGCCAACGAGAATTCAACCCACGAAACGACATGCGTTACCACGCTCCGTCTCAGCTGAGAGAAGGCGTAGTTACAACTGGCTCGGGCATCCAAGCAAGCAGACTCACTCCATCTGACGTCAGCACGCTATCTCGACTCGACCCAACCCCGACCGCTTACTTGAGGATGCGCTTGAATGCGCGGGTCTCCATCTCCATAATGCACATCTCCTTGATGTGCGGCAACTCGTCCGCTTTCCTTGCCAGCTGGCCCAGTTGGTTCATGTTGAGCCCGCGCGTGTGCATGAAATCTGTCAGCGTGCGGCCGTCAACCGGGGACAGCTCCAGGGAAGCGAAGTCCGCAATGAGCTTCGGAAGGGCGACCTCGTCGCGGAAGGTGCGGGCGCCGGCGAGAAGATCGTCTACCGACTGCAGAAGAAAGTCTTTGGTATGAAAGATTTTCCCTTGAATCTTGATCAGGTAAGCGTTGAAATAGCCCTTAAGCTACTGACAAAAGAAACCCTTCACCGAGTCTCCTTAACGAATGTTTCGCGGGGAATCTTCTAGGCGAGGAGGACTAGGCGATGCGCGTGGGAAGGGCGACCTCGCCACGGAAGGTGCTGGCGCCAGCAAAAGGCTCGTCGACCGACTGACTGAGACAAAAGACTCGAGGATAAGTAGTTTCCCTTTGATTCCTGGTCACCTAAGCATCGAAATTAGCCTTCACCACCAGTAGAAAAGGCTTGACCATGTTTTTTTGATCAATATCCGCGGGGGACAGCTCCAGGCAAAGTCGGCAATGAGCTTCAGAAGGGCGACCTCGTCCTGGAAGGTGCGGGGGCCAACGAGAAGCTCGTCAACGGACTGCGAAACAAATACTGGGGCTGACACTTTCTGTTCCAGGCTATCCTTAAAAGCCCGGGTTTCGTACGAGAGCGGAAACCTTTTGCGGCAGTGGCTTTCAAGTGTGGAAGCGAGTGTTTGCCACAGCAGCTTTCATTGGAATTCGGTTCCGGGAACCCAACTCGTGGGTTTCATTGGAGTGAGTGCTTGGAACAAGCGACCATTACTTTAAAAGACGTCGAGAAGGAACGCCTAGACAAAGCTCGGGAACCATCAACTCCTTGCATAAGCTCTACTTTTTTCCATTATTGCTGCATAGCCCTAGAACCCTAAGAAACCCCTACATCTTCTCACCACGGAGTTGAAGTGGCCAGTGACAGCTCACCTTGCCGTGCAGGCCCGTCTTGGAGTCCACCACTTTCTTCCAGGCCACGTCATTCAGCAGTGCCTGAAGCGCCGCCTCGTTCTTTTCCCTTTGCTCGCGCTCTCCCTCCGTCTCCTCCTTCGACTCAGCCGGTTTGACGTCCTCGTCCTTCCGCAACGGACGGGCTTCGACTTTGAAACCCTGTCACCACGAAGAAGAGGCGTAAGGATTAGGGAAATGGTCAGAAAAGTGGTCTTTTTATTGGTCATATGCGGTTCTTGTCTCCGTCCTGACGACTTGGCTCATCCTCCGTTTCCTCCTTCGACCCGACTGGCTTCACGTTCTCGTCGTTCTGCAAGAGACGGGCTTCAAGTTTGAACCCTGTCGTCAAGAAGAATAACCAAATGGCTGAAGAACGTCACCAAGAAACGTGAGAGAACGAATCTGGGCTATGGACAATAATTGGAGATTTGCAGCCACCTTCCTTTCTCTCCTCCTTCGATTCAGCAGGTTTGACAACGTCCTCGTCCTTACGAAGTTGGCGGGCTTCAACCTCGATACCGTGTCGAGAAAAGCTAGTCTGAGTTCTGACATCAACTAGAGACTTGAAAATTTTCAGGGGCTTTTCGACCCTTCCCGTCCCACACACAGTCGATTATGTTTCTTGTTCATACAGAGCGGGCGGGCAGCAACTTTGAAACCCTGTCAGCGAAAAAGGGAAACCCAAGGTATCATCAAGACTTCCCGACTTCCAAGCCCATTTCTTCCCTTCCCTCCTTGCGTGTAGGCAGTTGACGTTCTCGTCACTTCGAGAGGACGAGACAAGCTTCAATAGTCTGGCACAAGGGAACATAGAGTTGGGGGAATACAGGCTTCCTTATCGGCAGACTCTGGATACTCGAATGTTCTCACTTTCTCGCTCTGGAAATCAGCCTTCAAACTGGCCCCGTTCGAACAAAATGCTGATGCCCATGTTCAGCACGCTCGAGAATACGAGTAGATTCAAGCACTCAAGTCTTGCAAGCGGCTCAAAACGGGTGGGAAAATCTGCTACAAGCTGTTCTCAAATACCCCGAATACCTTTATACACTAAAAGATACACACGGGGAATAGTTCCAGAACGATGGAAGGAGAGCCTATCGGAAGAAAGTCGAGATTTGCTCGTTTTCCAGCCCTTACCTTCCTCTCCCCGACATGCACCAGCTCCACTGCCGTCTCTGCAACTTCACCGTTCGCCACCCGAGCCTCCTTTTCCTCCGCCGCCTTCTTCGCCTCTTCTTCCTGCTTCTTCTTTTCGTCCTGCAAATGCTGAATCCAGCACGCCCCAAGCTCCCACCTCAACACCGGCTCCTTGCTCTGATCCCCCCGCTCTAGTTCCCCCTGACCCTTCTCCAAAACCGCCGCCAATAGCTTATCAGCGTCCGACTGCTTATCCTCCCCCTCGGTCTTCTCTCCCCCGGCGCGGTGCAAGAGCACCCGGAGACTATTCACATTGAGCGCGTTCTCACCCCCGTCAAGCTGCTCCACCTCCAGCCCCGCATCTAGTTCTTCGTCCGTGGAGGGATCCCCCTCGGCATGAACCACCACGGTTAACCCCTGGTAGTAAACCGTAACCATGCCAAGCGTCGGGAGGTCCGCCAGCGCGGTGCTCTCGTCCGCTACTAAACCCTTCAGCACGTTCTTCCGATCCAACACATCTTTCGCAACTGTGTCAGCCGTAGCGAAGTCGTCCAGGGGCCGGAGCGTTTTTACGATGTCGTCGGTGACGTCAGCGCCGTTTGGAACTACAACAAAAGGCCCGCTGTTGCTGACGCCGCGCTTACCGCCGGGCAAGGGGGCCTCCTTTTTGACGGTGACCCGGAGGTTGGAGCGCTCCGTCTCGTGAAGGGTCTCGAAGCCGTTGATGTACGGACCGGATGTTTCATAAGGGATGGTCATTCCTCGGACGACGTCGATCGCGGTCCGAATGGCGACATCGACGAAAAGGCTGCAACGCAGAGAAGGGGCTTTTTCAGTGCGCAGACACCGCAGAAAAGTGGGAAGATACAGAGAAGATGATCGAAGTGAACAGAGTTTAGTACGTGATTACTGTCTCGGGTCAAAACTTACGCACCAATTCGCTGCTTAAGAAACGATGTGCGTCAGATGTTGGAATCGTCCACTGAGACAGTTTCACGAGGGCACTTTCCTTCAAAAGATGGGAGGAGCTCGTAGCAAAAATGGTCGCTCAAGAAGCCGAGAAAGTCAAGTTTCGCAAAGCAGGTGCTAAGGATCGCAGGAAAGTAGATCTTGAAGCCGACGTGGAGCAAAAGCTTCCGCTGCAATGACATCAATACCACGCCCTCCGAAGACTGGGCAAAGAAAGCCCAAAATCGTGCTGACATGCCTTGTAAAAAACCGGCAAGAGGGGCTGAGAGATCGGTTTTACAAAGAAAACAAGTAGCTTTCGAGCCGTTCTTTTCTGGCGCTCTACTGGTTGATGGGTCCAACCCCTGATCGCAAAGGAAAGAAGCCCTACGACCTCGGGCAACACGGCCCCAACTTTTCTGTCCTATAGAACTTCCAATATCCTTCCCATGTTGACTCCTAGCACGGCCTCCCAGAAGAGACTTTTAAGGGATCAGATAACCGCAATCAGTTCCGGAGAGGACCTCTCAACCAAGCAACACGGTTGTCAGCGGGTGAGGATGCCAAATCTTCTACCATTATTCTCAAGCAAAGAACAGAATCGGGTTGTAGAACACTCGGCCCAGATGCACAGAGAAAAATCGGCTCACTTGTGCAGCAGAAAAGCCTTTCTGTCCCGCACGATCCGCTCCTCCGGAGTCCCGCACGGCACCCCCTGCAGCCTCTTGAACAGGGCCTTCCACGGACGATCCCGCTCTAGTTCCTCCAGCCCCCCTCCGCCACCGTTACCGCCCCACTGCTCGTCCTCCACAGGTAGCTCCTGAGGGTTCGACGGGTTTTGCGCGAATGGGGGGGGCACGACGAAGGTATTGGCCCGGAAGCCGGTGGGGATGTTGCCGAACTGGTTGCGATCCAAGAAGCCCTGGATGAGGTCGTCATAGGCCTGAAAAGAGTACGCAAGGTTTAAAAAGCAGTAGCGACGAAAGGCTGGGTACAAAAGCTCAAAAGATTCTGCAAGAAGTGGCCTGAAGCGATTGCATCAGCTCACCCATCATCTCAATCTCGGCGTTCATCATGATATTCACGGCCCAATGATAGCTTGGAGAACGAGGTACTTAAAACGAACAACTCTGTGCGCTTGTTGGCACGAAATATTAAGAAAGAAATACAATGGACAACGTCAGCACAGCACGACGACAGGAACAGAGTTCGCTCGAAGGTGTTTTACAGGGACCTGAATCAGTCTGAAAAGAACGATTCGGGCCAGAGTTCTTGCCAGATCAGCAGACGACCGCGATTGATTGACCAAGAAGAAAGCAGTCCACAAAAGCATGCCCTTCTTGTTTGTAGGAAGATCGCTTCTGGTCTTGAAGCCCCACCTGTGTAAAGGCCCCGCTCTGCTTTCTTAAGACGTCCAGGAGTTCGTGCTCCGCTGCTGACGGCTTCCCAACCGGGTAGAACCCAGTGCGAGAAGCAGTGACTGTCACCAGCTTGCCGTTGCACAGGCGAACCTGCAAGCGAATCACTGTGTGCGTCAGAATTCAGTGGTGAAGTCGTCAGAGGCAGCGACTGCCTGCCTTCAACACGTTCACCAAGGAAGCCAGAATCAGACTGAGAGCCCGAAAACAACCCCCGATTAACGAACACATCCCGTCCAAGGCCCCCAGGGGCCCCAGTCTTTGTAGGCGACTCAACCGTTGCTGAGGTGATACAGAGGCTTAACAAGCAGTAACAAACCGGTTTTTGCTTTGATCGCTGGTCGCGAAGGAGGGCCAGAAGGAAAGCCCAGACTTAAACGCTGTCTGTATATACAAATAAGCACACTTGCGGGCATGGAAGGTAACAGTAGGCTGTCGTAAAGAAGAACACTCGCCAAAGCAGTACAGAGTCGACTTGCAGCACAACAATGGTGATCAGAGCCTTTATGAGAGGCGGGATGCCAAAGGGAATGAGTGTCTAGACATCACCCAGAACCTGCTTCCCCACAAAAGAACTAGGTTGAGGCAGCTACAGTGTTCAAATGAACAGAACCATCTTGTTGCAGCTATGCGACTCCTCCACAGCAAAAGGTTTTGCAAGGGTGCGAGTTTTGTACGACTTCGATTCTAGCTTTATCTCCGAAAATGGGAAAGCGGAGCCCTGATTCTTATAAACGGACCCTTCTGCTGATATGCTTACATCGATGGAAAAGTAGTTGCCCTCTGATCGATCCTCTGAAGATGGCTGCTTGGCCGACCGCTTGATTGCTGCAATGGAGGGGATAGGCAAAGTAAGCAAAAGGACGTTGACACGCAACCCATGCGACGCCTCCACTGCTGAGAAGCGCCGTACCAAACAACTTGATTCGATCCTAGACGATCCGGTGAGAAACGATTACTTGATTGACAAACGGAGCAGAGCAAAAGTGTTACTCGAGATACGGAACGAAGCCTGAGTGTTACTTGAGAGCGGTGTGAATTCATTGTCTTTTCTTCTCTCGAGCTGGCCTCTCAGAACAGCCTTTATTGCGACTGATGGCAGCAACTGAAGCTAACAAAATCTACTTGGACAAGGCAACGACGCGATCCTTTCCCTCCTTCCTCCTCATTCGACTCAGACCCGCGGGCTTCTGAGAGCATTCACCTCACCCTGAACATCGACTCTAAGCGGACATAAACGCAAAGACATTTCGTTTCTCAATCAAATCGACCTTCCACAATACAGTAACCTCCGCTGCAGAAATATTGCAGTACAGCCAAAGACGGTACAAACAGACAAACCGTCCGGACTGGCATGAGCTGCCCTTAGCCTACGCCCTTCTTCTTACGTGACCTCGACCATGCCAGCGAGACCGAAAGGGTCTCTTCCATCGAGTCTTACACAGCACGCACGGCCCACTTGGGGAGCACTGAAACGCAGTACTCCACATCTTATTCCACACCGCGACATAGGTTTCCAAAATGCACTTACACTGGAGCGGCGACTGCAAGTGCGCCATCGACAGGAACTCGTAGAACGTCCCCAGTGTCGGGATGGGGTACATCCCTTCCCGGTCACCCCGTTTCACCGCTGCCTCTGCCGCAGCCATTGCCTTCATCGCGTCTCCTTTCCCCTTTAGCTTCGCTTTTCCTCCAGACTTAACCAACCCGTTCGCTAGGTCTTTAACCGCTTTTCCCTCCAGATCCCCCGAACCTGCCTCATTCCCCGCTTTCTCCTCCGGGTTAGCAGCTGACCCGGCCTCCGAAACCCCGTTCTCGGCCTTTTTGCGGGCGCTCGAGCCCAGGCCGAAGCCCAAACCCTTGGGCACAACATGGCCGTTCTCCTTCGGCGGTTCCTCATCAATCGTCCCGCTCGCAGCAGCGCTCGCGTCCCCCTCTTCCTCCGAAGCCCCACCCGTTTCTTTCGCTAAGAAACCCCCATTTTCAACACTTTCAACCCCGTCAACCGCTCCCTCGACCGTCCCATTAACCCCACTGCTCGCCCTTTCAATCAACCCATTATGGGAGCCACTAGCGGCTCCGTTTGACGTTCCCGTCGGGGCGTCGCTCCCTTTCGGCTCGTCCGAAGAAGAGACTTTCTTCTGCTGACCGGACGGTCCAAATGCGGTGGTGCAGGCTACAATGTCCAGAAGCCGACGGACGTGCGCAACCGCCTGCTTTTCGGTGTACTCCTCTGCAGAACAGAGTGTCCAAGTGAATTCTAAGATTCAGCCAACAACAGGTTGCAATTGGTATGGCAGACGCAACGGTACAAAATATCAGAGGGTGGGACAAGAGACTCTGTCTCTGATGTTAACAGATATGCTTGCAAAAGTGCCAGAAGGCTGCTCTTCTTCTGTTCTTCTTGGTGTATCCGTGTCGAACAAAGCGTTCAGAAGCTGGCGCGAGCCTTTGTTCTGAAAGAAGAGGCAAGTACTGTCGAGTGCAATAAGACACAATCTGGCCCAGCTAGATCGAGTTTTAGAGTAAGCATTGCACTTCCCAAATTCTTTCTTCGACTCTGATCCTAGATTCCACGACCTCATGAAACACACTCCTACGAGAATACGCCACCAAGAATAAGCTCCTACACGTCAACGGATGAGCATGCCAACAAACCCAGCCTCTGTCTCATTATGCGCGGGAAAAACTGAACGGAGAAGTCTGGTTCGCGGCTAACCTTCGACCATATCCAGCACACACGGCCGCAGAGCCGAAAGCTCCAGCGTATCTGGAAGCTTATCTCCACGGATCTGCACGAAGGACATTGCAAAAAATTCCGCTGAAACAGTGCAAACTTCAGGAAAAGGGACGTTTGAACTACCCCGAAACCATCCTGTTCCTTTCTGCGTCTGCACCTCGACACAAGTGGTCCTGGAATGCAACTGTTAACAGATGTCTTCAGGCATCAATGGAACATTAGACGCAAGGACCACCTTGCAAGCATCCTAAGTTGGAAAAGCCACGAAAGAAGCCAGGAACAGTCACTGCAATCAGTTACGAATGGTTGGCTCTTGACCTGCATTGAAGCGACAGATCCACCGCTTTTGGATCTCATACTTCAAAACGAGTCCGATCAGACACCAGACCACAAGAAAGGGGCACTCGGTCGTGGTTCTGCTTCAAACGAGTGACATTGCAGGTTGTTTCGAAATCACGGATGTGTGGTGCTTTTGTAACACCGAGACGCACCTCATGGCTGAAGGAGTAGTTCGTCAGGTGTGTGGTGTCAACGTGCTGGATCAGGTAGTGCCGCACATCCAAGAGAACGTCCGTTGAGATGCCCTGCGAAGGCACGCACTTCGGGTTACAAAGGTGGTTTTCTGGCACTTCTGAACATCAATATACCGCTGTTTGCAAGAACAGTGCAGGCTCAAAGACATGCCCTGCCAATCTGAGAGTGACCATTACTGACCACTTCTGTGGCGCGGCATCTCTTTTACTTCCACGCATTTCTGTTACTGCCGGGATGTATCCTGTTCTATGCCAGCTGAGTGGTACGCTTGAGTGCTAAACCACAGTAGCTTCCACACATGTGAAGTGGTTGACCATTTCTTCAGAACTCCAAACCCATGTTGCTGCCCCTCCTCAAGTTTGGCTGGATGACAGCAATTTTAAGTGAGGATGCATCAGAAACAAAATTCCAGCAATTTCTCTCGCGAGTGATTCAGCAGGCTGTCCAGACCCTAAACAATGCTGGCGCCTTCAGGTTCCCCGACCTTTTTCCCACTCTTGTTCCCAACATAGTGGCTTGTTACACGTTCGACACTACACAATCTCCTTGGGAACGGAGAGCTTCTCAAAAGTCAAGAGTAATGTCTGGATATGAGGTGACCTTTTTGAAGCCGAAATGACTTGCAAAAGAAAAGCAAAGGGTATTGACTAGTTTACCTTGAGCTCGACTTGGCGGCCATCCGGGGTGTTGACAATGATTGGCACCACAACCGGGGGAACTACAGAAAAGCCAGCCTACAGCATTAGTACGGCTCCTCAAGACACAAGTACTCCCTCTGTCTCCTGTTATCTTTCTATCTCCGAACACTTTCTGCCCTTGAATCCGTTGTTTCTTCATTCCCCTTCCCGCCTGTTTTGCTCCTTCTTTCGGACATGGCCTGCCCTCTCAACTGAAGCACACGTGTGCAGTAAAGCAAGGGTTGAAAGAGTCCAAGATTCATACACAAGGGGTCCAGCGGCACATTGAATTGATCAATGCCAGACACACGGCAGTGGATTTAAGGAGCTACACACTGTCCATCTGAGGCAATGCTGAAAGCTTTCTATCCAAAAAGTGTCAAAGAAAGAAACACGATGCCTAAAAAGTGACTTATGTTTTTAATAGATCTTCACTATACCAGTTCAGACATGAAAAAAACAATCAAGAACGCATAGACATGTCTCAGCATTGCGAAGGAGAAGACTCTCCGTGAACAGATTATAAAAGAAAAACTCAAAAACTTGGCTCGTTTTCAAGCACTGGCAAAGGGGCAGAAATAGATGTGACACAGCAGATATGAGGCGACAGCAAAGGGCCTGTTTGCTGCACAAAAACCAAGGAGAAATGCGAAAAGCTTCAGCACGCTTTGGAACAGTGTCTTGATACGTGCTTGCTGGAGTCCCCACGTATGGCCAACTCTTGGGGTATTGGAAGCAAGGAGGTTCTCGCAGACAAAAAATGTATTCAGGATACCAGGCTAGTCCATGATCGAGTCGGAAAGCCGTGTCTCCACTCTAGCAACTCTTGAACAATCCGAACTCTCATGACAGGACTCCGAAGGCTTTTTCATTTGCAGGAGCTGCTGACGGTTTTGAAGAAAACATGTTTCCAAGGACAACATTATAGTTGTACACTGAGAACAAGCTCCTGTGTTACCAACATCCGTCAAGACAATGACAAGAGCATTCTGCGAATGAGGTCAAGAGAAAGATTATCCTTCTCACTTAATCTCCCAGAGACCGTGCTGAAGAAGTACTACAGCGAGGAGACTTGGTTGTGAGATCCAGGCAACTCGCCAAGCGGAGAACGGTTGAGGTCGTGTCGACACAGGTCAGATATTTGAACAGAAAAACTGAACGGACTCCAGTTCGCCACCCAGAGGAGACATGATAGCAGCCCGAACCTTCGACGTTGAGGCGCAGTGATCAGAATCCAAGGTCGCGTTGGGCCTTCATTCTGCACTGCAAAATTACTGAGAGCGCTATGCTACTGATAACATAATCCAGTCTGACGGGATACCACGAATGCTGCCTGTATTTCAGCATTGACCAGCAGGCCAACCCTCAAGGCAATCATCTTTGGCGAGGAGCCGAGGGTATCGCTTTACAAGCGACGACAAAAGCTGTTCAAGAAAGGGCCAGTGTGTCAAGGAGTGGCGCAAGGTCACTGTCTCACTTGACCTGGCAAAGATTTTTTTCAACTTTCTGCCATAGAAACAGCCAACAATAGAAACAGTAATCTTAGACTGGACGATGAAGGCCACATATTTGGGGCAATGCCAAATCAGTAAAGAAGGGAGCAGAGCAGTGAGCCTCAAGCTCTGATATTATAAGAAGGCAGCTACTTTTCAAATTAAATCTATAAAAGGGCAGGACAATATTGTGCGAGCAACAAGGGTAAGAACGACAATCAGGCAATTCTCGGCAGACTCACGACTTCAGTGTAGGCACGGAAACAGAGGCGCTCAAAGAGCCTGCTAAAAACCGGCGTCATTCCCCTTACCACAATGGTCCTTCATTTAAACCCAAAGCCTAAACAGAAGAAATGGCTTCAAATTGCAGGGCAAGGTCTGGTGGTTCCCAATTGTGTCCCGTTGAGCAGGACAAGCGAGCGAGAATTCCTATGAGTCTGATCACCTCTGCAAGCTACTCCATCTTCCTTGTTTTCAAGGGCTCAAGGCCTTCAATCAGGCATGGGTCCAATCCAATAACAGAAACACTGATGAGACGCCGACTGACAAACTATGAAAGCATTGGTACTAAGGTTTGGAGGCATGCACTTTTCTTCAATGCTACTGCACAAGAACACTATGTGGCGCCACGAACATGCACAGCCAATGCAGACAAATGGATCGTATCACAGCACAATGCAGGCAGTCAAAAGGCTCATTCCCACCCAGGCACTCACTCTTTTCCTTCCTCTCCTTCTTCTCCAATCTCTGCTTGCTGCCCTTGACTTTACCCGCCCGCCCTGGCATCTTGGCCCTCTTTTCTACCCAGCGCCTGAATGTAAACTATGTCTGGTCACTGCCACATCAGTGCTTGTTTACTGACGGAACCAAGCATGAAACCCTTGCTCGTCACCGTGCAATGCAGTCCTTTTGGAAACGGTATGTGGAATCTGTCTCTTCTACGCACCAGGCGACAACGGCGTTACCACCACTTGGAGTCTTCTTTTTCACTTGGCTCAAGCCGGGCTGCCACGCAACAATGTGTTTCACACCACCACACCAACCATCAGAGCGATTGGGCGTCTACCACGAAATGGCACAAGGGACGCCCTAGCATCTCCCTAATACCGGTACCCTAGCTACCTCTAGCAGTTGCATTTTGGAGCTAGGTTCAGTATCTCCCGAGTCCCCAGTCTTGGAAATGTCGTATTATTTCAGACTGATCGAACACACGTCCCTGGGAAAACTTTCCAAAACCCGCTGTAGCGCGCCGCGCTGCGTAAAGCAAAAGTTGAAAAGTCTGTGACTGACTTGTGACTCACATGGAAAAGGGCTGCGGTTGCCCGGTTGAAACTGCCGCCGCTTTGCACCGGGTGTCAGACAACCGCCGGGCAATCGGACGGCATAGAAGATTCCATCTGGATAAGGAAAATCCAAAAACGTCGGGAAAGCGACCATACTCCGTACAGCGGGTTTGCGATGGTACGCGACTTCCAAAGCGTGCAGGATCCCGGGTGATATTTATGTAGGTGACGTCGCGCGCGCTCATTGGCTGAGCCATATCCTGTGCCATCTTGGACCCTGGCCCCTAAACAAGGAATCGTGGATGATTCTTAAACGTCCGATGGCGAGATGGATTTGCGGCTTACAACATTCAAAAAAGTTGTGTGCTTCTCAGCCGTTCAAGCCAGCAAAAAGTGACACTCACGACGACCGATGATTGGCAAAACCCGTCAAAAGTGACTCGATGCGGACCGCAGATCTCAAATTCATGAACTAGGTAGCAAACGGCCCAGAGTCACCGTCGATCTCAACCAATGGGTAACGCTCATGCACTGACCCGTCCGGTCATGTGCCTGAGGTTTCTTGCCACAAGGGCCCGCCCGCGCGGTCGCGGCGGCCGCAGCGGCAGAGGACGGTACGTTACCTCACAGCCTGCCTTGCCAATGCCGCAGGCAAGGGGCACATAGCTGCCGAATCTTTTGTCAACTTTCGAAATCGGACACCGGACGGGCACAGCCAGTCGATGTCCGCACTGCCATATTTTGGGACGCGGTTGGTACCGGGCCTGCTTTTTCCGGACTATATAATGATCGGGTTAGCCTGCAAACCACATTAAAATCCTAAGAACAGTGACTTAGCCGTTAGTAGGAACCCTGATCTGTGAGCAGTCACAGGAAAGGGAGTAACCCTAACAAACCGTCACAGGAAGTGGCGTAACCCTAACACACTACCGGTATCACTGCTTTGTAGCGCGAGACCCTAAGGTCACTTAGTAGGAGTGCCCGGTTGCTTGTTGACGGTGCATACCTACCGTGCGCGATCGACGATACCGCTAGGACCGTACGGTACTGAGTACGGCACCGGACCGGCCCGTGACATGTGGCAGCAACTTGGAGCGTAGATCCTTCGGACGGTACACGATCGGACGGTAACAAGCAGATACTGTCCGAAGTCCGATGTCCGATTTTGAAAGTTGACAAAAGATTCGGCAGCTTTGGCCGTTTTGCATGCCGCAGTGCCCGCGGCCTTTGAATAACGCAAAGTTGGGAGAATGGAACAGAGGACGGCCCGGGAGTCTAGGCTGCTCATTGCTGAGTGAAGACCGACAAAAGTATTAGGTACTGGACTTGCAGGATAGCAAAACTCAGTGATCAGGGCTTGTGAGAGAGTGAGAGAGCCTGCAGGTCGACAATTGAAATGGTCAGATCGATCAGATATTGCTGGACTAGTTACCTTCACTGCACGTACCGCTGGCTTTACTTGGCAGTATCGCAGTACAGTGGTCGGCCTTGCTCGATCAGATGCTTCACGTCCGCGTACTTCTCACAAAATGCACATTCTACTGGGCCACTGCATGGCGGCTGTCATCCATGATGCAACCCCTCATGGGACGTACCATCGAGTTGCCCTCGCCGCAGTGCTCATGACTAGCGCGGCCAGCGCTGCATTATAAATGCGGCCACGACCACACGTGAGACCTGAAAATCTTGCACAAGTGCAATCATTCTTACTGACTCCAAAACTTCGTACATCAGTGGACGCCTGAAAGCTCTACCAAGCTACCAGTTGCAGGTGATGATCGGTATCAAAGACCACTAGTTTATCCTGTCTCGCAATCGACTCGCATGCGGTTTCTGATTGCAAGATGGGATGCTGAATTTCTTGTCATAACGCACAAAACTTGCACATGGATGGCCGTCCAGCACAGCTTCGAAGCTTGATCCTCATCTGCAGCTTACGTCACCTGAATTTAGAGTGAAGTTGTTGGAATGCAGAAAACCTTCAGTGCTCGAAAGAATTCTGGTGTTGGAGATTCCTGATCTGGGTACACGCCTAGTAACTCTTGCACCAGAAAGTGCACAATCAAATTAAATGGCGTTTGTATCACGAATAGACTGATCAATACGGTGTTCGTAAAGGTGGGGCGCAGTACGTAAAAATATCTAGTGTACAAGCAAAACGGCCAAATCGATTCTGACTCAAATCTACGGTGATTAGCTGAAGATAGCAAGTCTGCTGTTCTGCTGTGGCGCGGCAGTTTAAGGCGTCAAGCGACAGCCAAACGCGAGCTACTACAAAGACCAAAGCTGGGGACTCTTCACGACTCGGACTCATGTGGCACATCTAGTACTCAGGAGTCTCGACTTCAAGCTCCCCCTCTCGACCTCAGAAGACCCTAGGTTCTTTTAACTTGGACCGTCTATAAGATGAAGACGAGGACTCCCTTTTGCAGACACGACACCTGCTGCTTCCATAGCCTATGATCCCTCGCCCACGGCATCTCCTATGGCGCTGTGGATGTCGCACACGTATTCCGAAATCGTAAAATCTGACTGATCCTCCACCACCTAAGCACTCCTCTTCAAACTCGGCAGTCAGCACTTTCTACACGTTGCCGCAAGCAAGCTAGACTCTAGAACCGGTCTCTATGCACAGCCCGTCACGGCTTTGACAGGCACCGATTCTCTGCTCCGACCGTTCTGCTTGTGAATCTAAACCAGTCGACCTTCAGCGCCGGCTGCGGCCACGGGCAGTTCGAACCGCAATCTTTTCGGCACGCAAGAAGGCGACCAGGGCCTCTGTCTCATTACGTGCCACGTCGCCTTCGTAGAACATCAGGGTATCGAGGTACTCGGACTGCAGAGTCGGAGAGAATTGTCAACTTTCCGGGGGATGCACGGCGCCTCAGGAATCTGATCAGAGTGAAGTTCTTTCCCGAAGGCTTCAGTTTGAGAGACCAAATTGCGCGGCCAGTCCTTTTGTCAACACTACGGAACAGCGAGATAAGAAAGGCCGACAGGATAGCTTCCACCCGTAACGGTACCAAGTAGCAATATATACTCGGAGATCTCAGGAATGTCGACCAAGTAACACATCCTAAACACGTGCAAAGGCAGTTGAACGAAATGCAAGTATCGAAAATAAGAACACATTGAGTACAAGTTTAAGTCTTCTAATGAGAAAATTTGAACTCCGAAAGGTAGATTAAAGGATTGTTGAACTGCACCTTTTAATCATTGGCGTGATCAGCCGAACTCTGAACGCACGGTCCCATCACCAAGTATTCTTAAATAACGAAGACGCAAAAAAACAACGCGCGGGAAGATGTCTCGAAATCTAAGTACGTTCAGGAAGAATAGCAATATGTGAAAACCCGCTTACCTTCTCCGCCTCCGCCTCCTCCACTTCCAGCAGCCGCCTCTGGGGCCCGTTCACACCGCGCTCCGGCGCGTTGACGCTGTCTTTTGGCCGCGTCGGGAACTTGGAGTTGCCCTCCAACTCCAACCGAACGTAATCGAAACCTTTGCCCAAACCCAGGTACGCGTGCATGGGTCCCATTTTGAGGAGCGACCTTCCGCCGCTGTTCCCGCCAACGGTTTCCTCCAATTCGGGGTCGCTAACCGGGTCCTCCTTAACCTCGAGCAACCCCCGGAAACCCTGCTCGGTTGAAGCGACCCCGAGACCCAATAGCTGCTCGGTTGAGTCCGAGCAGGGGTCGCTGACCGAGTCGCTAACCGGGTCATCCGTAACCTGCAGCAGCTCCCGGTTCTTGAACGACGCAGCGTCGTAGTCCTGGCGGGAGACGCCGCCGGAGACTGACACGTGGCGCGCCTGTAGCTCGTCTGCCTGGCTCTCCAGGAGAGTGCGGTGGTTCGCGCGCGCGGTGGCAAGGCGCTGAGCGGTACCGACCTCAAACGGTGCGTACCCGTCGCGGGGTTCGTGCGCTGCAACAGCGGCGTCGAGCTCCTGCCGGGAGAGAATCGACCGGGCGGGCCTGGCCGGGGGATCACCCCACTTCGGGTCTTCATCGTCTCTAACCGAGTATCTATACGGTGTCCTAACCGAGGGCTCTTCCCAGTTGCGCAGCTCGTCCCCGGGGACCAGTGCCGTCAGGTAGCTGGAGGGCAGCTTCCGTTCCGGGCTGGTGAGTGCGCTCCGGCGTAAATTCCGCTGGGCGGATCCCGCGGAGAGGAGCTTCCGCCGGCCGCCGGACGAGCCGGACACCGGAACGGTGAGGTCGACCTTGTTCCCGTTCTCCTCTTTGAGGACCGTGAACTCGACCGGGTAGGTGGTTCCGTCGACCGTGACTTCCGCCGTGTAGTCCCCGTAGAATCCGCGGAAAATGAACGGCTCGCCGGAACTGTCGGTTTGGCCCACGACACCGGTTGTGCGCCACTCGTCGAGCAGCAGTTGGTCGATGCGCGCGCCGCTGGGCTTGTTGGAGAAGTCCCCGTTCACAGTGCACCTGGAAACGGAAACAAGTGCTTCTTAGGGACGCTTTGAAACTTTGACTGGAACCTTACCCTGAAGGATCAGAGCGCTCCGAAGAAAGCGCGGAAAGACGAGGATCCGAAAAACCACCAGCGCATCCGCTCTTGTTTCGTATCCTCGAAGATCTAAGCGGTTTGAGAAAGGCACGAACAAAACAAGAAAGCCATCAGGACGGGTTAGGAACTCAAAGTTGAGGACACCAATCTCGAGGAGTCTGAGACCCATGACATACGACAAGAGTGCGGCGCAGGTCCCGGCTCTACGTCTGGAATTTGCGGATACTGAAAAGAGCTAGGAAAGCTTAAAAGGTCAGGTTATAGCGGATTCTAGATAACGTTGTCTAGGCGCTCACACTTGGCACTGCGCGTTGGGCCCCTGCCAAACGGTCCACAGCAGGATGCCCTCCACTCCCGGGTGCGCGAAATACTCGCGGAAAGCAAACTCGAGCATGTCGGCCTTCTTGTTCTCGTCGACTTCGGACGAGTCCATCTCCGTGATCCAGATCGGACGTCCGAAGGAGGCCAGCTTGTCCAGGTCCGCGCGGAGCTTGAATGCCTGGTCGGAAGGCGGGAAGGAGCAAAATCAGCGACTGGTTCAGGATTTATTGGAAGCTTTTGCGAGGGTGACATTGATATGGTGCTCAGACCCGACGCTTTCTTCTCGGATCCGCGTGCGGCCTGAAAGCCCAAGAGCGGAAAGGAAACGAGAGGATAGATGACCCCTGTTGAGAGTTACGGAGAAACTGAGAACCTTGTTGACAGTGGTCACTCTAGTGAGGCAACGCAGTAAGCGGAATAGACTACGTAAACTGCGAGTGTTTCCGCGTAGCTTTCCAGCCAAACACGGCCAGCCGACATAGGTGAAGGAGCGGACGGTATCAAATCTGCCGGGATGCGAAACAGAAAAAGTCCTTTGAAAGGGCGACCTAGAGGTGACGAGTGATGGCCGAATATTTCGCTTGGCTGGGGAGTTTGAGCTCGCACCTGGCAAACTATATGGGCTACCCAATTTCGGCGCCATCACGACAGCCAGATTGGCTCGGTTAGACATCCGTGTAACGGACGGAAGATTTCTACACTTTGTGCGATTGGAGCGGTGGAGCTTACCTGCACCGGGTTTCCGAAGTGGCTCTGGCAGCCGAAGGAGATCTGGAAGCCCTGAGCCTCGAGATTCTGCGCCTCGCCGATGAAGGTCTCCGGGTTCGCGGCCGGGTCGCACTCCTCCAGGACGTTGTACTCGTTGATGAACATCTGGATTGACACGTGGCAGAATCTTATTGGTCTCTTCGAATTTCTACGAGAGCCCACAACGCGACTTTTGGAAAGTCGGTTTGGTAACTAGCTCTGTTACTCGGACCTTTCTGAGAAAGCAGAATGACAGGAAACATACTCGCAACCTATTTCTGGTCCTTGTTTTCTTGGGATCAATACTATCCACTTGAAAACGGTCAAACTCAAACCGGTAGATTCACCATGGTAAGCGTGTCTTAAGAAGAACAGTCGACGTCTACGAGGACCAACAGAAGCGGGCACCAACAAGACAAAGTGTTACGAAGCGACTTTTCCGCTCAGGGCGTGTGTTGGAACTAGGGGTGCGACACTTTACCTCCGCGGAAGGGTCCAATTTCTGCGTCGTTGCGTACATCCAGTTCTGAATGGACGGTCCGAGACGTCCGGAGAAGTAGGTGTTGTGCAGCGCCTCGTTGTTCACATCCCAGTGCTTGAACTGCCCGCGGTAGCGGTCCGCCACCTGGGAGAAAATGATGGGCTACGTTAGGTTGGAAACGGTTGTAATTCCCAACTCTCCGGCTGCGTCAGCGTGACGTCACCCGGTTGAGGCACACGGTCGTGGCGGCTCTGAGCGCTTCGTCGTCGAGCGCGCACAACGAGAGCTGGGGCCGAATACCCAGTTTCTAGCTTGCAACCCAGCTGACGTCAGTTTTCGAAGCTCAGGATGGGTCAGCGTGACGTCACCCTCATGGCGGCCCTTAACGCGGTCAGAGTGTCGTCGAGAACGCGCGCCCAGAGCTGCACCGTCTCTCTACATTGAGAACAGCCGTCGAAAGTCTTAAAGCTGAGGTCACGTGACGTCAGCCTCAAGTGGTTCAGTGCGCCGTTGTCGAGTGCGCGCACCCAGGGCTGCACCCTCCTTCGAATTTGGAAACACCCAACTTACTCTTCAAAGCTGAGGTCAGCGTGACATCAGCTTACCTGGTTGAGGCGAATCTCCATGGCGGCCCTCAGCGCGCCGTTGTCGAGCGCGCGCACCCAGGGCTGCACCGTCCGCGTGTCCTCCCAAAAGCCGCAGTGGCCGCGCATCAGGATGTTGTTCGCGTTCGCCCACGCGACCATCGCGTCCGGCGCTCTGCACGGGGCTTAGCGAGGTTTCAGTCGCTGACTGATATTTAGAGAGGTGAAGGTTGGTAGCAAAAGTTGAAGTTAGTTGGCTCTTCTAGGCGGGTCAAGATTCATCCCGTGCGAAGTTTCTCTGCTGATGAGGATAAGGATGTTACTCGCGTCCGCATACGCGACCAACAATTCTGGCGCTCAGCAGACTTTAGCACGGGTTGAGGTTAGCGCGTTGGTTCGGGTTTAGAAAACCCGCTTTGTCCACAACGAAAGAAGCTACTGAGCTCTTTGAGAATCAACGTTTGCGTTCGCTTGCGGAACTTGGTGCGAAGCAACTAGAATGAGCACCCGGCTCGACAGAGCAAGAAATGATCTCTACGTAGCTTCAGAATCTAATTTTTAGATCGGCATTTCCTCGACGACCTCTAAACCTCTGAAACGACCTTCAGAGGTTGGTAGCAAAGATGCGAAGAAGCGTACTCACGCGTAATTGTACTCCCCCTGCTGCGGCTCGTTGTAGTACCACTTGGCCTCGTTCTCGAAGACGACCCAGTTGAAACGCGTCTTCACGAAGTTCTGGTACGCCACATTTTCCGGCAGCTGGTAATTGATCGCGATGCCGAGCGGGAACCCTTGCCTGGTCTGGTCGATCTTAATCTGGGCGTTCGGGATTGGCTGCCCGTTCTCGTCTTGGACGTTCACGATGACGTTCGTCTTGCGGATCTGCGCCACGTGGAAGATGACGTCAGCATATCGGAATGGGGTGCGATGAAACGAGTTGAGAGACAAGGTATCGAGTATCTCCAATGAACGATTCAAAGTGGCCGATGGCGGCATTTGGAAGAAAAGTCCGATGGGAGGACTTGAGGAACCTCAAGACATTGAAATTTGCTGAAGACATTAAGTGCTGTCGGTAGGAAGATAGAGCCGCATGTTGGATCGCTCGTTAAGTCGTTCCACAGAGATGCAAAATTCCTCATTCAGAGTCGAAGTGACGCACAAAGCGCGAGCAATACCAAGACCCAACCTGAGCAGATTTGGAACCCGCACAAATGTGCAAAAACGAACGAATGTGCAAAAACTCCGAAGCACCAGTCAACCGAAGAAAGGCGGCACGGCCGAAATCGTTCTCACCCGATCCGCCCGGATCGTCACGTCGTGCAGCCACGCGTCCCGGGTGATGGGCTCCACATTCACACTCTGCACCAGGATATCTACCCCAGGCTCGGGGCCCTGCATGTAAATAACCACCTTATCCGGGTTGTCGGTGTACTGGTTATAGCCGCCGTTGAGCTGGCTCCAGCACCCCCCGGCGATTGAGCGCTGCCCGGCGCAGCTGAAAGTCGTCGCGCCATTTTTGGTAACGGCGACGCCGTAGAGGACGCGCGTGGTGGAGGCGCCGGCGGGGAGGGAGACCCACGCGGAAAACCTGCGCGCGCAAGTAGTAATCGTCTGAGAATCTTACATTCACAATTGCTCTCGGGGTTTGAGTTTCGGGGAGTTTCCAGTTACTAGCTTACTTGAGCTTTCTCGAAGGTGGGGATGAATGCTAGAGAAGATGCCTGACAAGAAGCCGATCAATCTGAATATGGGCAAAAAGGGGACAATCCTTTGATCCTTGGGCTGCGAATTGGATCTAAAAGTGATCGTAGTGAATAACAAATATAGGAGAAACCGCATTGGGGCACACGTTTTGTTAAAAGACGGTCATTTCTTGTTTGGAGTTCCTCACAGAACACGTAGCGAAATTTCAACTCCGGATGGGGTCTGGAAGAGATTCGAAAGACTCACCTGTAGAAGTTGCCCGCCCTGACGTACTTGGTGACGTCCCATGACGGCCCGGCAAAATTCTGCGCGCGCTGGCTCGCGATGACGTACTGCTTGTCCGGTGAGACCGTGAGCTGGCACGTGCCGAAGGGCAGCCACGTGGGGGGGATCCCATTCTCAAACCCGGGGTTCTCGACGATGCTGTTTACCGGGGGGGGGACATTGAGGGAGTCGGGGCACTGCGGAGGAGGGGGGAGAGACAGATATCGGACGGGTTTCTCTTAAAGAAAACTTCGAAAAGCTTTTTGCTGAAGGCTTGAAAAGGCTGGGAATTGGCGTAATGCGCGAAGCGCGAAGAAGGATCGCGAATCTGATCGTCGTCCAGGAAGATTCCCTCGGTTGGCGTTAATTTGCTTTTGAGAGCCTCGCATCGAAATGAGGGGAACCGTTCTCCCCCGAAACGGCACATGGTGTTCAATTGGTGGTCAAACGTACCAGGTTTCACATGACAAGCGTCTTCCAGACGTCCAAAGCCTCCCATCTTGAATCAATCGCTTATAATAGAAACGGAAATCAGCTTAACCCGAACCTCTAAACCCTGCGTACTCACCACGTTGCTCGGCGTCGGGCGGATCGTCGCGGCCGGCACCGTCAGCACAACCGCCGCGACCATGATGTCGACATTCGTGCCAGCTGGCGGCCCCTCGATGTACATGACGACCATGTCCGCGGTTGACGTCAGCGTGAAGGTTCCGTTCAGCTGGGTCCAGCAACCGGTGCTCGCTGTTCCGGTCGCGACCGGAAAGTAACTGTCGTCTTGGCCGTTGAGACTGGTGTGCATGGTGAGTTGAACCGGGGCGGAACCGGTGGATACGCGCAGAATGACTTGGAGAGCGTACGTAGAACCTGCGAAGAGGGAAAGGTGAAGGTTGAGAATAGGCTTTGGCATCTTATTGGTGCAATAACGAACATATTGAACGGCGTTTCGTGCGCGACGGGTTTCTTTTATCGGCCCGTCGAAAGTTTGCTGTAAAAGTTGACGTGCAAGGAACGATGTCAATTTGTGTTCTCGTGAAGGAACCGGATGCGAAACAACGTCAGCACATAAACACCTCTTTCAAGCGAAGAGACGGAGTTCACAAAAGAATTCAGCACGCGTCGGGTCCGAAAACGAACCTCCAAAGTTCCATTCTATCACCAAGTCGATACAGCTTCGTCAACCATGCTCCGCGCAAAGGCAACTAGAAACCACGACCAGCTTCTGTTCCGACCTTTGCAGCTAGCCGTCTTGACCCTTTCAGAAAAAGCTCACTCGCAGACGTAAGTTTTGAAAATATCACTCACCTTGCCCGATGTTACCGGTAAGAACCCAGGCGGGCCCGTTCCACGTGTCCGTTCTACCGGTCGCAGTGATGTAATTCTGCGACAGGGGGTTGACCACCAGTTCGCAGCCGAAGCACGACCACCCCCCCAGAGCGCCGCCGTAAAACCCGGGGCTGTAGACGAGGTTGTTCCCGGTGATCGGGTCGTTCCGCGAACCGGGGCACTGCGAAAAAAGGAGACGCGGTGAAGTCAGCGAAAGATAGGGTCTTGGAGGATGACATGCATTGAATTTTTAGTCTGAGAAGAGACTTTGGGTGCATTGCATTGGACCAGGTTTTCACGGAAAGGGTTAGAAAGGAAGGGCTCTGTGGCGACAAGCAGGCGAAAGAAGTGTTTAGGAACGGTTTGCTGGGACGGGCGGTCTGCCGCCGAACTATCGGAACATATCCAGAGAAGCAAAGGTGAAGAGCGCGAGGTTCGAAGAGGCGATCTCAATCTGAAGGTAGCCCCAAAGCATCAAAGAAGTTCTTTTTATCGAACGAGTGACGTGCAAGGCCTCGCAAAGCGTACGTCAGGCGTACATCACCTCCTAATTCTACAAGTACTCCTCGGCCGGAACCGTGGATTCCGCCGGGTATCCCGCTTCCAAAACACCGCGCTCGTTTTCCCAAGCTTCCGCAGCGTTACAAAGCTGACTTCCAGCGTTGGCCAAAGATAACCTTCAATGCTTGAGTGAAAACTGAGAACACGCACAAAGCAGGAGTGGCGATAACCCGAAATAAGCAAACGGCACAATGGGGAAGAATTCTGTGACTGGAAACGAAGTCCTCACCACGTTAGTCTGGGGCACTTTGGGCACCGGTGCGGCATAAGCGCCCGGGAGGAAGACCGCCGGGTCGGCGACCCACAGCTCCACGCCCGGGTCGGGGCCCTCAGCGTAAATGGCCACCTGGGTTCAAAAATCAGGTAATATTGAAACAAATCCGTGCACAAAATGAGGAATCTTTCGCACTGGCTTTATGTTGAATGTCGTCTTCTGAATGCCGAAGCGCTGCGGCTTGCCATCTCTCGAGTGGGCTCTGAACCGCTGCGGTGACAAAACTCAGCAAACGCGCAACCGAGCAGTACAAGATTCTCACTTACAAGCGGTTCTGTTACGAGCGCTTCTATTACAGGGCAAATCTGTCACAGGCGAATCTAATACAAGCGTCCCAATTCCAAATGATCCCGTTGAGTTTTCAAGGGTAAGCTTGTGGGCTCTGATTCCCATTTGCTGTCATCGATCGGTTCTGACACTGGGAAAAAGTAAAGATAACACAACGCAAAGTGTGGTTTCATTTGCTACCTGGTCGCTCGGCCCCGCCAGCGTATACGTCCCCGAGAGCTGCGTCCAGCATCCCGCATACGCGATCGTCTCGTCCACCGGGATATACTCCACCTCCGACGAGCGCGACTTCTTCGCCGTCAGCTTCACCTTCGCTGACGTCACCTGGGGGCCCAGCTGCACCCAGACGGACAGCGAGTTCGCGAGTCCGGCGGAAAGCTTTCCGTTCAGGTTCCAGGTGGGACCGGAATACGTGGTCCCCCGTGCAGTCGCGACCGTGTAGGAGTGGTCGGAGGAAAAGTTGAAGGTGCACCCGGCGCAGGTCCAACCGATCTGCGCGCGCGAGTTGTCGACCAGGTTCGTACCGGCGATGGCGTCACGGCTGGAACCGATGCACTGCAGGAGGGCGCGAGTCAGACTGAGTCACGTCGATGAGATTCTCGAAGTTTTTGGAACAGTGGGCTGGGAATCGGTGTGCTTTCAAAAAGGAGCGCTCATCTAAGGGTCAAGTAATCAGAACTGAGTCGATCGGTTCCAAGGCCCAGAAGCGAAAGGATCTGAGCCGCAAGATTAGTTGAAAGAAGTAAGTCAATATGCTTATCAAGTCAATAAGATTGCAGGAAACGAGACGGACTTGGATCAATTCACCCTTACTGTTTGGATACGTTGATTGCACTGGTTTTGGGATCCTGAACGGCTCTAGAAATGCACAGTCTCGAAGATACGAAGCAACAAAACGAGCTTCGAATAGAATCACTTTTAGAAAGGAAGCCCCCGCTTTGGAAGACTCCTTCTAGGCAATAGAAACTTTACTGCATTCCATATCAGCGGAACCAGACACTCTACAAAGCACCAAGCAGTTCCTTACCATCAGCCCCGGTGCGCTGGCGGGCCCCGGTTCCGGTCCCCCGGTCACGGCCGGAAATAGTGCCGCACTCCGCACGTAGAGGTCCGTCCCGGGGGGGGGTCCCTCCACGTACAAGATCAGCTGGTCGGCGCCCCCCGGGATTGTAATCGACCCCGAGATCTGCTCCCAGCAGCCAGACGTTCCGGTGACGCTTCCCACTCGGAAGAAGTTATGTTCGCCGTCCTTGATAACCAGCAGGGTTAGCGCCACGTCAGCATCTCCCGAGGAGAGCTGCACCCAGGCCTGCCCGGTGAAAGTGACGTCAGCGGCGAGAGCGCCCGGGGCGATCTCCCAGGCGGGGCCGGCGTACGTCATCTGGCGTTCAGTTGCGGCGACGTAACTAGAGTCGGAGGAGACGGAAAGGGTCGCCGGTCCGAAGAACGTCCAACCGGTTGGGAGCCCGTTTGCGAAGCCCGGGTTGGGGATGACGTTGCCGGGTCCAATTGGGTTGTCAGAGGAGTCGAGGCACTGAAAAGAGAAGGAACAGTTGGGTGAGACGTTTGCATCCAGAGTGGAAGGCTCGTGTTACATTTATAGTCTGAGCGAAACACCGTCCCTTGAAGGATTCGTCGAAGGCGCAGGGAGAAACTTGTACCCAAATCTACTCGAAGTCAAAATATCGCTCGGCTTTCGCTCTCGCTCTTGGCGCGGCTTGCTGGAACCAGCGAAGAGTGTCATAGAGATGCACTGAAGGGGCAACTTCGAAGTTCTGTGTTTCACAAGGCACAACGCTGGGAATGGAACAAATACGAGAAACATATCGGATGATTAGCCGTCGATCTGTAGTCATGAGCCGTAACCAGAAAACCTTTTTGCGAAAACCGTAACCGCTAACCACAGAATTACACCGAACTCGAAATGGGCCGGAAAGAGCACTTAAATACGTCTAACTCTAAAATCAAAACTATGCAAATGACTGCTTTCTGAAACCATTTGAAACATTCGGGGCACTCACCATAGCCGGCGATGAGGGACGGGCGGGCACGATGGTAATCGGGGCGTAGGACCTGACCGCTCCAATCGGTCCACCGGTCGCATTGGCATTGGGAGTAGACACCACCACCTGCGGAATAGCGCCGACAGGTGTCGGAGTCGGCGTCGGAGTGACCGGGGGAGTCGGAGAAGGCGCGTTGGATGTGGTCGAGTCAAGCGCGCTGGTTGTCGGAGTAGGTACTGTACCGGTCGGGAGAGCGGGTGGAGTGGTCGGGGCAGTTGTGGGAGTGGTCGGGGGATTGGGTAGCGCGGTCGAGGCAGTCGGAGAAGTGGTCGGGGCAGACGTGGGAGTGGTCGGGGCAGTCGGAGAAGTGGTCGGAACAGTCGTTAGGGTAACCGGAGCAGGGGTCGCGGTGCTAGGGGGTGTGGTCGGGGGGTTCACCACCGGGGTCGTCGTACCGGCCAGAGAGTCTGTACCGGTCGGTGGGTATGTACCGGTCGGCGCCGAGGGCCCGGCGCACCACGCGGCGCCGCCCGGCGGGCTGCCGCAGAGCCCGGCGCAGCAGACGAACGACAAACCGTCAGCGGCGTAGCACGGGTTAGGCGACCCGGCTCCGCAAGCCGGGGCGCGAGTGGTCGCCGGGGGATCCCCCGAGCAGAATGGAGTGTCGCGGGGGGGAGCGGGGCAGCCCCCAGGGCAGCAGACGAAGAGGGAACCGTTGGCGTTGTAGCAGGCGGTTGCGGGCGAGGCGCAATTTGAGGGGCCAGACTGAACCTGCACGGGAGAATTCCGGCCCGAGCGGGGGAGAATGCTTTTTAGTCGAGGGCTGATTGTGTCGTCTTTCTTTCCAGAAGGACCAAAATGCGTGGAAGATTTCTTTCAAGAGGGAAGAGAATGCTTCTTCTAGTCGGGATTATTGTGTCGTTTGCTTGTTTCCGTGCTCAAAACAGAGTCTTGGGGCCCAGATTAAAGTTCTGTAGAGCGAGTTCTGACAGGCCTTGGGACGGGAAGCGGGAAAGAAGTTACTAGCAGGACGAGTGCTTGGGTGGCAAAAATGCAGAAAGATACGAGAAGAAAGGAAAGAAAGAGTACTGAGCGCCCAGCCACATAAGACTTGGCGTTCAAGAGCCTGCGCAATGACAAGAAGGAAAAAGATGCGACGTTAGTGAAGAACTTTTGACGAGTTGCTGAGGCAGAAATTCTGAGGTCTACAAGACGAGAGTTCACCATTCAAACGCATGCTTTGCAGGAAATCAACACTGCTCCGCGACGAAGTATGAAGGGAATGAAAGTGATGGCGCGGAGACTTCTGTAAAGGAGAGTGTGCTTGCCATCAAATTTCGAAAAATGATTGAGGAGGTTGATGTTGGAACGGGGGGAGTGAAAGTGCGACTTTGTGAGACGAGTGATAGAAGTGAGTGCTGAAGTGAGTGAGCGGTGGAAAAACGCATGTGCGAAGAAGTGCCCAGTAAATGTGGTGCTCGTGAGAAAATTCCTGGTGAATACGAGAAGTGTTTGCTTAGGATAAGGAGAGCGACTGAGCGCCGTGCGCGATTGGGGAGTTGCTAGGTGAATGTGATTGGAAAAGTGACAGGCGATTAGAAAGCGTTTTGTGTGATGAAGCGAGGAGTGGCGAAGTGCAGTGTGCAAACGTGCAAGTGCTAGGTGAATGTGATTAGGAAAGTGACTGGTGGATAAGAGTGGTGATACGGTGAAGATGTTTGTGGTGTGGCCAAGCGCGGTGTGCGGATTGAAAGTGCTAGGTGAAGGTAACAGGGGAAGTAAGTGGTGGATCAAAATAGTGATTGTTTGGAGTAACGGAATGGCTGAGTGCGGTTTGAGAGTTTGCAAGTGCCTAGGTGAATGTTTCTAAAAGGCGGTCGGTGAAAGTGGGTGATGAGATTGAGTGGTGAAAGTGATCGGTGGAACTTGTCAGGGAAAGCGATCAGAAGCTCTACTTCACGATGTGAGTGCGTGTTTAGTTGAAAGGCATCGGCCAGTGAAGGGTGCTGTGTTTGCGATGTGGAAAGGAGTGAGAAGTGAAGTGAAGTGACGTGAGAAAAGAAACGAAGTAAACTGAGAAGGAAAGAGAAGGGAGAAGGGAAGTGAAGTGAACTGAAGTAGTAGGAAGCGAATAGAAGGACATCGAGCGGTCAAGTGGAGTAGAAGGAAGTGAAAAGTGAGTGACGTGAAGTGACAGGAAAAGAAAGTGAATTGAGAAGGGAATTTGAAGTGAAGCGAGAAGCGAAGTGAGGCGGAGTGAAAGGAAGAACCAAGGAAAGCGAGAATCGAAGTGAAGTGAAAAGTGTAGTGAAGTGAGTGGCGACGAAGTGGATTTGATTGAGAAATGATGTGGAGTGAAGTGAGAAGCGAACTAACCGACGCGAAATGAGAGCCGAAGTGAGGTGAAGTGAAGAGGAGTGAATTGAGTTAAGTGAAGTGAAGTGAAATGTGAAGTGAAGTGAGAAGCGAACTCAGTGGGGTGAAGTGAAGGAGTGTCCGCCCGGTGAAGGCGTCTAGCAGTGAGAAAATGTGTTGTGAGAGGTGCGTGACACAGTGTAGTGACTGGTGGCTTGGTGCATTAAATGGAGGGTCGGTAGCTGTCTTGATATCAGCGTGAAACGGAAGTGTAGACCGAATTGTGGGACGGAAGATCGCCCGGCAAGAAAAATGTGTGGTGAACCGTGCGTGATGCGGTGAGAGTGATCGGTGATTGGGTGAAGGTCAGTGAGGTCGGGGGGTGGGTGGATGACGGGGATGAGACAGGCTTGTAGAGAGCCGTGAAAGTGTGACGGAGGAAGTGGCACGCGGCAGCGAGTGAGGGTGGAAAGACCAAGAAAGTGACACGTGCAGTGTAGAAGAGGCCGGTGCTTGTGTGATAGGATCGAGTGAGAGGGCTAGGGTGAAAAGTGAGTGAGGGACCGGAATTGGACGACGACGAGTGCGACGCTTTGAGGTGTGAGTGCTTCTACTCAACTTCGCACAGCGTGAGAGGAGTGAAGAAGAGTGGTGGGTGGCGCGATTCCGGTCACCGGTGATTGTGAATCGTGAAAGCAGCCTATGCCGGGTGCACGCGAGTTGGGCGGAAAAAGTGCTCGAGGAATGTGTGGAGTGAGGGCCGGGGTGCTTAATGTGCTGAGTGGTATAAGTGCGAGGCTTGAATTGCTGAGTGGTGAGTGCCGGAGTGAATGTGTCGGGAAGTGGTAGAAGTGCTCGGTCATGAAGGACCAGTGATTGGTGAATGTGAACGGTGAGATCAGAGCGGCTGCTCTGTTGTGGCGTGCGAGGTGGGCGGAAAAAGTGCTCTGGAAGAGTGAAGTGTGTGCCCAGGGGGCTAAGTGCTGAGTGGTGAGTGCCCGGGTGAATGTGTTGGTAAGTGTCAAAGTGCTCGGTCACGAAAGACCAGTGATTGATGCTACTGATTGGTAACGTCGAAGAGCGGCTGCTCGGTGGTGGCGTGCGAGGTGGGCGGAAAAAGTGTTGGGAATGTGTGGAGAGAGGGCCGGGGCGAGTATGCTGAGTGGGAATAAGTGCCCAGTGTTGTGCGAGGTGGGTGGAAAAGTGGTCGGAAACGTGGGCGGAAAAATGGGCGGAAAAAGTGCTCGGAAAAAGTGGAGTGCCCAGGGGGTTTGAAGTGCTGAGAGTGGTGAGTGCCCGGGTGAATGTGTTGGTGAGTGTGAGAAAGGGCTCGGGGAAAGGGTGAGAAGAATAGGATGAGCGCCCAGTGAATCTTGAAAGTGCTCGATGAATATGGACTGGGAAGTGCGACATACGCAAGGTGGAATGTGACGTCCCTAAGGCAGTGGCTGGTGCAGAGTGTGATCGGTGAAGGGTGCCGAGGGAGGTGGAAATTAACGGCGTGAATGTGACTGAAGGTAAATGTGAGTGTCAGGATGATGTATTGTTCAGTGAGAGTGAGGAGAGTGAGTCTCATTGGCCTTGTGAGAAAGTGCGTTTGGTGAAAGTGCAGCGGAATCCTTCTTGACGTGTTTGAGAGGGACTTGGTGAAATGTGTGAGGTGTTTGTGAGAGTGATGCTTGAACTTGAGAACGACTGGGAAGTGGAAGTGAGAGTGACTGTGAAAGGAGGTGGAAAGTGAAAGTGTGCGATGTGGAAATTAAGTGGCTAGAGGGTGGGAAGTGTTCAGTGATGAGTGACAAGTGCGAGGTGAAGGAAACGAGAGACGGAAGAACGTTCCGGTGATCGTGAAAAGAGCCGTGCGTAAAGTGGGTCTGTGATGTTAACAGCAGAAATTGAACTCGAGGTTTCCTTGGTCGAACTGTGCATTTGCCTCAGTCTCAAAAAATTGGAGTATGTGTCGAAGCGACTACTCGAATGTGAATGAAAGTCTTCGGTAGGATTAACAACCAAAAAAGAGAAAAAGCCAAGCAGAGTAGCTGCAAAACCGACCTGGCGAGGCGTTCCGGTGATAGGCGTTACGGTCAACTCCGGATCTCCAGTCGGAGAGCCTCCGTCGGCTGCAAGAAGATCGAGAAAGAATCAGGAACCCAGGAAAAGCGCTCTTGTTAGTTTTATACACTCTACCAGACTTTGCCCGCTGATACCGAAAGTGAACGGGACACCGCGGATTGCACCCAGCAGAAAAGGGCTTGATCGCACCTTTTTTTTGGCTTCTTGGAGAAGAACCAGCTGCTTCATGACCCACATAGAAACGGCTTCGGAAAGGTTGTAGTGAGATCGATATCGATGAGGGGCTGATGCCACCAGAGAGAAAGGACGGGATCTTTTGTCTCGTGCTAACCATCCCTTTCTCCCTCACAAGGAACACAAAAGAAGACTGAAGGGCGCTCTAGAAACGCCTTGAGAATTGTTTAAATGGCACGAAGAAATCTCTTCGGTCAACGGGAATCGGATTCGAGTCAGCAAGGAATAGGATCTCTTGTGCTCTATGGGCTGGTTTCTTTCAGATTGGGTCTGAATATGTCTTCTAAGACTGTGTCAGCAAATGCCTTCTACGAAGATGCCATCCCAATATTTCATAATCAAGAGTGCCCTCAAAGTTCTTCGAACAAGCTTCTCTTACATTTTCGCTCACACCTTCCGAGCAGATCAAACTTCTCAAAGGAGAACGAAACCTGTCCTCGAGCTTCGACAAACAGAGCAGCAGCGGTGGGCTGTGATTTGCTGTCGCACAAGAAACCTCACCTTGCAGCAGAGACCGGCCATGAGAGAACGCCTCGGCCTTTCTCGACAGCGCCTCGAGCTCGGGCGTCGTTCCGATGGACGTCGACAGCAGCACTGTAGACAGACACGTGGCACTGTCAGGAGCCTTGCAGCTGGGATTGTGAATCGATTTTTCCTTGTTTTGGATCGAAGGGGGAGGTGGGCAACAGCGGAAAGAAAGCCGAGTTTCTTCGAGAACACTCAAACTGCCAAATGCCTTTGTGAGTTGGGTTAGGAACAGTTCTTCCAAGTGTGCATGTGGGCACCCTCTGTTATTCAGACATGCAAGTGCTGAATGGGTTTTGAAATGTCAACACTTGGGCTCTTATCAAATGCACCCCCTCCAGGAAAAAAGTCAGATTAAGGGAGGAAGAAGGCCCCCGCAAAAAGTGTCGACATGACGCAAATGTAGGTCAATTATAGCAGATAGATTGACCAGCTTATGATTTCAAAGCAGGTTCAAACAAATGGAAGGAATAGTTGCAGAAAACTCCCTGCCACCCGCAGGCAGTTGCTCAGCTAAATTTTCTATCTCTGAGACTGATTGATGGTCATAGCCTCATCCTAACTTCATGTTGACAATCCAATCTGAAGACTACATGAACAAGGGGTGAACTTTCCTACTTCAGATTGCCAGCTCCCCATATCATTGAATGTTGGGATCTTATTATGCAGTTCCCCTCACACATAGGTTTTCTGATCCTCTTGATACTCCCAAGACAAACGTCTCCCCCTTCAAGCCAGTTCAGCACTGATAAGCAAGGATCTTCCTTGAAGTCAAACAACTCAAAACCAAATCAAAGGATTATTGCCGCACCCACCACAACTCCAGAAATCCTGTTTCTTATGACAGCAAGCTACAAAGCTTTGATCTCCTGATCCTCTGAGCTCGAATGAATGAGGTTGGCATTGCTAAACAAACACTACATCGCCCCTCAGAAGAAACTGGATACAAGGAAGCTTAATTCTTACCATACGCAGTAGGCAGGCCCACTATCGCACACAGGAAAAAGGTCACGACTGTCACCGACAGAACAGAGCGATGCCTTCCGCCCCCTTTCAGCGGCACAGCCCCCGTCATCATTCCTGACGTCAGGAGCTTCACCTGAAGCTATTGCAACAGCCCCGCAGCTTTGCGTACTACCTGAGTCTTCCGGTGGGGAAATTGTCCTTTGAGAAGAGTGAAGAAAGGGTATAGTAGCCTTTGGAGGTTTAGAGATTTCTACTTGGGAAGCAGAGAGGGGATTGGAAAGCTGTCCAGCTCGGGTCTTTCTGAGCTGCACTACTCTTGAGCAAGGCTTCTCTGGTCTGCTGGCGCTGCTTCTCTGATCTCGCTAAGAAGACTTTGTCAAACTGAGAGGAAGGCGGGTCTGTGTTTTTGCTGAGAGAATGTCGGAATGGGGAGGAGATCTGACGTACTCTGACGCCCTGCTAGCTGTGACGATGTTAGACGCTCTGAGGAATGTTGTGGTGAAGGGGAGAAGAATGCTGCGACTGTGTCTGCAGCTCCGAAACTTTAGCAGAAGCTTGTGAAAGTGGGGGACTGGAAGCTCTCGCAAAAGTTTGTAATTGAATCTGAGAAGAGGCCGTTGGACGCTCCCTCCAAAGCTCCTGTGCCGTGTGATGGGCGTGTGATGGTCGGACGCACGTTCTGATTGGCCCCGAATTTGAATCTCAAGCTTGTCTTTAGCAAAGCTGGCAGGTGAGCGGTCTGGAGCAGCAGCAATTCTGCATTGGTGACTGAGCTCAGTCTACCTAGCTCAGTCTAGCTAGGACTACTGTGGTACGACTCTTCACTCTCCAGAAGTGAAGTCCTTTGGGCTTCTTGTGACTATCTTGAATCTTGAGACTCTTCAAACTTAGTGATCGAGTCTAGCGATCTTGGAATAAACACTCTGCGCCCTTGACACTCTGGTATGAAACATCTGGTGTTGAGAAGGTGAAAGCCGAAGCGCCGAGTTCTTGGTGTCAAAGCAAAGGCACCTGGACAGAAAAGAATGACTTCAGTCTACTCATGGGCGCCTAGTCTAAAGAGAATCTCAGTCGCTTCCCCTTCCCCGACTCGAACGTTGACGTGCGCACGTTCTGACCCGAACTATTAGCCGCAACAATAATGCCAACATTTACTTTCGTACGACATCCGGCGGAGGTCGACGGTCGCCGCGGCTCGCGGCAGCCGAAACGAGCTTGGGTCGTTTAGTATCTTTCAAAACCGCACTTCTCAAGCTGACGCGTGTCCATCCGAAGCGCCAAAACGAATGTCAATCGGCTTTCCGCAAAGTATGCGACCAAGTGGTTGAAATCTGCACCCAAAGAGACTTCACAGAGTGACCCGTGTCGAAGCGGCCTCCGTACGCCAGAGTCCGTACTACTGAGGTCATCATTGATCGGTGATATCATTTGTGACCATATCAGGAATTGATGCTCTGCGATTCGCAGAACGGTTCCCTGCAGCACTGCAGCAGGCTCCAGGCTCCAGCCCAGTCCAGCCCACAGGTAGATCGCCACATTTTGTCGTTTCCGTTCTGAAGTTCGGACTGGCTCTCGCAAAAGTTTGGTTAGGTCAACGTTGACCACACCCATACGCGACTCTCATTGGTTCCGGCTGGCTCCTAACGCCGCAGACTGCGGGACATGGCGCTTTCTTCCAAGAGACAACCATGCCCCTTGTCAGTTGCTGAAGCGGAGCTGGAGATAGGCGCGGCCAATGGCGGTCTTGTAAGTGAGGAAGTTGTAGAGTAAACTCATCCCGATCTGTTGACTGCTTCTGGGGGCCAGGCGGCCCTGTCCACACAAAGTTATAGGTGGCCAGGGTAGGGGCACACCTTACGCCCCTTGAGATAGGGCAGGCGTAAACAGTCATATGCAGCCCAGCAGATTTGTTCCTGCATTATACTGCCTTACAGCTGGTGCTGAGCGTCATGGCCACATGGTTTAAGTGCATACATGGTTTCAGGTGACGCGGGGGGAACGGGGGGGGGACCAGCCGAGAGGCTAGGAGCAATGCGACAGTTGGCACACTTCTTTGCATATACCAGCAGGTTGGCAAAGCAACCATCAGGTGAGCTATCCAATGTCCAATGATTCTAGTAACCCTGATGTTGCAGTGCAAAATCATGGCAGCGGTGACAACTCCTAACGGATGCGGTCTTCTGCGCTTGTAAAATGGTTAGATGGTTCAATGCAGTACTCTGTATTTGGACAACATGCCAGACAAAAATGCCAATGCAGTATCAGCCACTGAGCAAGAAAGTGCCTGCATTGAAGCTACTACCGGTATTTTCTCCTGTCGGTCCCTTGACAGCAGCTAATCCCATATATGGTGCTTCAGCAGCAGTATTCATTGTTGACATGAAGCTTGCAGAAGACAGTGCCATTGACCTTCAGTGCCATTGAAGATTTTGTCAGCACCACTTGTCTTATGCAACAGACCATGGGGCTGCAAGAAAAGGTGTTTCAACAGACTGATCAGACTGGTCCAAGTCAGTTTGTCTCATTCCAAGATACTGTCGATGCGGAATGGCGACTTGCAGCATATCTGGCCTGGTTGCGCTTTGGGTCTTGGGCACTCACTAATCTGGTCGTCCATCTACGTCACAGCTTCTTGGGCGCTCTAAGCTTCCTTGATTGCAAGGCAGCCGTGGAGTATGTTGGTGTTGCCGCTTGGTGCAAGGGTTGTTAGCATCAATTGCCAATAAATGTCAGGCCGCTGAAAGCAACGTTATTCCAGTACGCTTTGCGAGCTGGATTTCCTGCAACGTTGGAAGCTGCAACTTTGTCATGTTGCTGGTTGATTGCGTCTGCGAGGTCTTACAAATGTCCTGACGATGCGCTGTAGTCGATATCCGCTGACAACCCACTTTTCTTTGTTGCTTCAATCTCAGCGCCGTGAAAGGCACCGGCCGAGTGGTTCTGCTTTTACTTCTCTCTTCTGGACAGGGTTTTCCTTGGCATCAACGATCTGACGCTTTCCCTTCCATGTTTGAACAGGTCCAGACAGTGCGGCACACGCAGTGGCCAGGCCCCTGAGCTCGATCGCGCCCGCCTTATGCACCTTTTTTGCTGTCTGAAGGGTGAGCTCTCTGATTAAACGATGGTCACAGATTGGAAGGAATGGCTGAATGGTGCCCCATCTTGAAAAATCAACTCTAAATGGTAAAAAGGCAGTCGTGCGGTGCACTTGGTGGTATCTATATTGTGAATGCTGTTTGGATTCGCTGATGTTCCTGGCCATGATTGTAGAGATATGTTGAAATATCTGTTCGTTGGGTGATGTTTGCAGCACGATGAAGTTATCTTTCTCCCCATCTATTAACGGGCGGATATGTTGCTGTGCTTCTCACGCTCCCACCTTTTCCAACACCTACAATGTGTCCCAAAGTTCTTGCTCAACCTTGATTTAGCTTTTATCAAAAAACAAGCATTACGCCCGTCTGCAATATCATATTATCATATTCAAAAGGACGCACCATTTTGCAGATTGATTCCAAGCTTGCAACGTCGTCTTGGCCCGAGAATCAGCAAGTAGGCTCAGCCCATGAGTCTGTCAGGCCCCTGTTAGAGGGCCGTGTCTTATCTCTAAGCATCCTGAAGTCAACGCATGGCAGTCGGATGCGCTGTTGCAAAGCACTAGCATTGCTGTAAAGTATCAGATGTATAAACAGCACAAGATCACAAGTGCATTGGACTCGGGCTCTTGTATAGTTGTGTTGATGAACATATTGTGTATATAGGATGTGAGTTTTGATAATTTGTTGACGCTTTTATCCAACATCAGAACATCATCGGGGCTTTTCCATTTAAATGATGTTGTGCATCGTCTCCTATAACACTCCAGACATCAGTGTGCCAGACACTCATCGAAGACCATATGAAAGCCTTTTGCAGGCTATACTTTCTTAGTCTGGTCACTCAAATCGTGATGAGTGCAGTGGATTGTTTACGGTAGGAGATAGGTACTGCATTTTGAATGTCTGGATAGATGGTAGCCTGCATAATGCCAGCATGCTGTAAATGGAATGGAAAAGCTCCAGCTGCATTCTTTCAAAGATTCTTTGAACATTCATAGGGGCGCCTTGTTCCGTAGCGGCCCCGGGCTGAGCACTCCCGAGGCACGGTCTGAGCGCAACACGGTGACCGGCCGCTGTCGGACGCCGCGCGGCCGCCAACTTGTCCCAGCGCGCGCACGGAATTAGTCAATCTACGGCCTTCCGTCGCGCCGAAATATCCGACGGTGCCGAACTTCTGAGAGCACATTTGCCTGGTGTTCCAAAATGGGGCGATCTACCTGCCCAGGGATGCGCACGCCGCACACTCACCACTTACAAAGTGCGGCAGTTCTCCGGATTTGTGCGGCCAGCCGCCCACTTTTGTGCGGCAGGTCCAAGGCCATGGCCCATAGCCGCACATGGTGTGCGCTTATGCCTAAAATTCTGCCCGGCAGTTTGTCTTTTACTCTGGATAGGGGTCGATGTCGATCTACCGGGTACCAAACTAGCCAGCTTGAGTCAGGCCTTATGATGTTTCCGTCCCCTCATAAGCAAGCTGGGCACCATGCTTCAAGCCCCTGCTTATGTGCTGCTCCAATGTTCGTCTACCTACCTTATGAATCAATATGGTTGAGAAAATATACGGGATGTTTTAAAGTCCCGTTGCTCAAATGCCGGAGTGCTTTAGAATGCGCGTGAGGTTCATCTCACCTCTCGGACTGTAGCGCATCCTTCTTAACCTAGGGAGGTTAAGACCAGTAACACGGTTTTTTCCCCCTTATTGTCACGTCCCCGAACCGCTATTTTGGGATTACCCCAGCAAAAGTGGGCGGCACTTTTGTTGGCTAGCCGCACACTGGCTAGCCGCCCACTTTTGTGCGCTACGAATTTTAGGGGGTTGCGCATCACTGCTCCAGCCAGAGTCACAGTCACTCCACTGTCCACCTTATTAGGGCTAGCTAGCTAGACTGAGGTAGGAGAACCGGTTACACACTCCTACTACCGGCCCCTCGGTGCCTCGGAGGCCCTAACCAATGTGCGTTTTATCAACCTTGATTCGATCACAAACCTTTTAGGTAAACCGTAAAACCCTTCACAGGTCGTGACCCGTCACTGCAGTCCGATGTCACCACCACATCATGCCCACTGCATGCCCATTGCCGCCGCGCCCGTTCCCCATCGAAGAGGGTCTTTTTTGGGGTTTTAGGGCGCCCTAAAACGCCTATAACCGAACTTGGCGAGCCCCGGTTCTCTCAT